>JAMXBC010000922.1:0-11847 GCA_024138005.1 Lumnitzera racemosa | reverse complement strand
GAACGAACACAATTAGAAGAATATAAAAATGGCAATTGTGTTAGTTGTTGATTTTTCCTATGTCACCCAAAAGTTCCAAAAAGGAAAAAAAAAAGGGGGGGGGGGGGGGGGGGGGGGGGGGGGGTTAAGCTTTATTGCCCATTTGGGCCTTATATTACATAAACAATATTTTTGACTAGAAACTTGCATTTTTCCCTTAAGAGGGGTTTGGGAAAATTTGGGAAAAATACTTACTTAAAAATTTATGGTGGTTCTTCACTAATCATCTTAAAAATTTTGGGAGAGTAAAAAAGTAAGACCTAAGCTTATTCTTTTTTTACCATTAGTACTTAGAAGAGATCAACAAGAAAATTTGAAAGAATACCTTTGCTTATATCTTGAGGACTTAAAACCAATTTAATGATGCTTTAGCCACTTTACCCTTTAGGTCTTAATATTAGATGAAATGGAGATTTAGCCTTTGAAAATTGAAGTAGAAAAAAAAGCTTAATTTTTGCTTAAACATTGAAGAGGACTGAACATTAACTAAAAGAGTAGCCCTTAGTACGGGGATATCAAAAAACCGCTCCAAACAGGACAATGCCATGACCAAGCAGTTTTTAGGATAAATGACACTCAAGATATTAGTATTTACCTTATCTTCAGTAGAGGATCCCTATATATATAATTGCCGATGCTACCTTACTAAGATGTATGGTATGAACGTGAAGGAAAAACTCCAGTGAAGGAAGTCCATGAAGGATCTCGTCGCCCATACATGCATGGGTACATGCTGGCCCCAAAAATCATATGAATGGGGTACTTTTAACGGGACCATGGAAGTAGATTGCATTAATTACATGAGACATTTCCATGTTTGCCCAAATATATGTATTTAAGATTAAATTTACCCCCCACAAGTTGCTGTCTTGTCATCGCGATGGCTGTTCTTAATGTAGAAGATAAACATCATTAGCCCAATCACACCAAAAGCCTCGAATGGATACAAATTCATTCTAGTAGCCATTGACTATTTCACTAAATGGGTAGAAGCATCCTCACATTCCAATGTAATTAAAGAGGTGTGGCTTGCTTCCTTAAAGAGATCTAATAGTGATTTGGGCATTGGAATCTATCATCATCGATAATGGTGCCAATTTGAACAATGAAGTGGTAAGGGGAATTATGTAGTTAGTTTAGCACTCAAACACCATAGTTTACCTTGTATCACCCAACAGATGAATGGGGCGGTTGAAGTAGTTTAACAAAAAATATCAAGAGGATCAATGATAAGATGACAAGCAAGTATATTAATTGGTTGAAGTGCTTCGGTTATACCTTAATGGCCTATTGAGCTTCAGTTCAAACATCTTATTCGTGTAACACCTTATTCCTTGGAATATGATACAGGGGTTTAGCCCTTCTATTAGAAGTGGAAATCCCTTCTTTATGAGTATTGATAGAACACAAACTTGATGAGGCTAAGTAGGTCAAAAAGTGAAATCTAACAATTGAATTACTAGTTGAGAAAGGCTCATCATGCTTGTCTTTGCTCAATGCTACCAAAGAGAATGTTTGGAGAGCCTTCAATAAGAAAGTACGACTTTAAACCTTCAAAGTAGGTGGCTTTCATGCTCAAGAAAGTGTTGTCTAATGTTTTAGATCCTTGTAGAAAATTCACTTAAGTTATGAAAAGGCCCCTACATGGTGCCCAAAGTACTATTAGAAGGGTTTCTGATTCTATAAAAAATGGTATGTGGTCTAGAAAATGATGGACCTTATAAATACAAAAAGTCATGAAATTATATTTCCCTTAATATATTAATGAAAAATATAAATTTTGTTCAATGAATAATTTATAGAATTCTTTAAAAATCTCTCAAAAGGACTTCACTCTGGTCATTTTGCTTATAAAGCTGATATTTCAAAGTTCGTTGTGCATTGAAATTGTAAACCCATCTGCAAGACCTTAAATACTTCCCCAAAAAAAAGAAACCATGCTTTAAGACAAGTAAGTTTTTGCTCCTTGCAAACGAAGTCCTCTCAAAAGGGGGACCATCAATTTAAGAGAGATTGACCTATAATTTCAAGAAAATAGTGAAGGAAGAGTTCAGATGAAAAGGGTACCTAGACAAGAGAAAAGCGATACGACTCCTCTCAAATCATTCGAAGATGGTCATATTAGTTGTCTAAGGGAAGTGAGTGATGGCAGAGGGACAAATGTAAAGGTTAATCACATAGAAACAATCTTCGAACCACGAAAGTCCTTCAAATACCCTCTTAAGACTAGACCCATTAGTAGGTTGGGCACCTTCTTAAGTCTAAACATGTTGTGGGATGGCATCTTCTTAAGCCCAAACCCATTAGTAGGTTAATAGCCTTTTTCAAGCCTGGGACTCTTTGGTAGTCTCATCCTTTTGAACTAGACCCATTAGTAAGCTAGACACCCTTTTAAAAACCAGTGTTGTTAATAGTTAGTACACCTCCATAAACTCTTGACACATCAAGGGTGAAAATGGGTAGTCCTTTTTGTCTTTATGAGAAAGTTTTTATGAAACTTCCCTATAAAGATGGTAACTGTAGACATACCATTTTTGTTTAGAAATATACTCAAAGCGGATAATATTAAAAAAAAAAAACCCAAAGAACAAAAGATGAAATTAAATAAGATAAAATAAAATAAAAAGAAGAAGAATAGTAATATAAAAAAAAAATAATAACTAAAAATTTTTCCACATGGTAACCATATGTTTTTGTTTTTGTGCCACCATTGTGGTTTTGATAGAAAAAAAAAAAAGAAGAAGAATAAAGAAAAAAAAATAGAGAAAAGGAGGAAAAAAGGAAAAAAAAAAAATAAGAGAGAAATAAAGAAAAAAATTTTACCGTTTAGTACAACATGTGGCTAGATAGCTAGTACATGTGGCCATGTACTTGTATGCCATGTGGCGATAATAGGAACAAAAAATATATTAGGTGGCCTCGTACACCCTTTGTTTTTGCAACGCACACATAGGGGTGCATAAAGGGTTTCCTTGCTCCTTCACCCCCCTTCCTTTTTCTTTCTTCCCCTATATCAAGTAGAGCATAGGATGCTTGAAAATGGGAGGAAAAAAACCATTAAAAATTTATCTTGTAACTTTCCATTTTGATCCCCTTTTTCGCATAAAAATGGAATTGAAAGGGCAATAAATGAATGGGTTTTTTTTACTCAAAAAATTGAAATAATAATAAAAAATAAATTTTCCCTAACAGAAAAAAATAAAAATGTAGTCTTTTTTTAAAAAAACAAGATTTTTTACACCTTTAGAAAATTCAAAAATTGAATCTTTTAAAGCAAACTCATCATGTGATTAACATTATAGTTAGTAACTAGACATATAAGGTTCATTTTTCCCATTTATTTGATAAGAATTATATCTAGAATGCAACAAATTTTGTTAAAAAATTAGGAAAAAAATAAAAATTGAGTTGAATCTTCAACATTACATTTAATCTTTACACCTAAAAGGGATGTTTCTAATCACCAAGTACGACGCCATATTATAAGGGAATCTTTATACTCATTCCAACACATAATTAAAAGAATCATTGACTAGATTGAGAGAATTCTTATACTCTTACTCTCTAAATTGTTTAGGGCTTTGTGGGGGAAATTTGAGTTTCTTTAGAGAAACTGAAGGTTTGTGATGCACAAATTATCTAAAATTGACAAAGGGGGGTTTTGAAGATTAGGAAGTTGGGAATTTGGGAATTACCATTACTTTGCTAGAAATCACTCAAAACTACTGGTAAAATTGCTAGTGTGTTTTTAAAATAAAATTGTTTGCTTAATGATTGGTTTGATGCTTAATATGTAAAAAATAATTTTTGTTTAAAATCTTGTTTGTTTATGATTAATTGATAATTTTGGAAGCATGATCCTTTAAAATTAAATTTGTTTGATTCTTGTTTCTTCATTATTAACGTAATGATTTGATGTGGTTTACTTTGCAATTTGTTTTGTTTGTGTTTGTTCAATTCAATTCAATTGTTTCATGTATGATTTGTAAAATAATATGTCGGATTCATGTTTTAAAAATTTTAAATTTTTTAATTTTAAGAGTTTTTAAAAAAAAAATTGTTTGGTTCTTGTTTGTTCTTATTGAATTTATAATAATTTAATGAAAACTTATTAATATGAGTTTGTTCTTATGTTAACTTCATAATTTGATTAAAATTTTTGTAACATGAAATATTTGAACTAACCATATAATATAATAGGATTGGTGTAAATATACATATTTGATTTATTGTGATATAATAAATTACTTTGTGAGATATAATATAATAGTATTAGAAGCATTGATAATATTCGATAACTTGCTAATATTAATAATTTTGGAAAAGTTAGTCATTTTTTTTGTTGGTGTAATATAATAAACTCACAATGAATAATATAACATAGTTTTTTTTTTTGAACAATAATGGGATTTAATGATGGATAATATTATGTTTTGGGAATTTGGAGCAATATGACTTGTACATAGAATTCAGTTTTGGTGGTTGGTACTCTTGTAAATTAATAAATGTTATGAAATTGTGACTCTTTCGTAAATTATGAGATTATGATCCATTTATTTGCAATATGTGACATGTATGTGGATCCTAAATGTGATATATGTGGTATTACAACATTGCATTCTTATTTGTGAATGTAACATAATATTATGGACATGTGAATAGTACTTATGATAAAGTAGAAAGTATACATGATATGTTTATTGTGTATTGATATTTTATTAACATGTGATTTGTTATGACATGAGATAATTGTATGTTGAATGGTGGAGTGTAATTAATTTGCTCATTATAAATGGTTTCTTTTCAAAATAAAAAGGGCTTTTCAAAAAAATATTTTCAATAATAAAAATCTGACTGGTTTGTTTCCAAAAATTAGAGATTCCTAGTTTTTCTCAAAATTGGAAAAGAAATATTTTCTAAAAATTTAAATTTAAAACATGAAAAATATTCAAAGTAAACATCTCGTAAAGAAAATTGACTAACCTATTAAAAGGGTTTTATAAAATAACTTTAGAAAAAACGTGGGTCTGATCTTAGTAGTAGGGACTTGGACACTTTAGGCGACCCCTAAAAAATTTAAGAAAAAAATAATATCCCCATTAAAGGCCCCTTTTTATTTTGAAAAAAAGCTTATGAAAATTAGAAGTCCTCCTTTTATTTTTTATGGATCTTTTTATGGTAACCTTATTGGGTTTTAATAGGTTATCCTATAGTCCTATTTTCTTTAGTTTCCTTCTTTTTTAAACTTTGTTTTAGAAAAAACTTGTAGATTTTGAACTCGGGAAATTTAAAAACCAAACTACCTATGGCTTTTAATTTCACTCTTTTTCCTAACTTGGTCAGAAGGCCAGTCTATCTATTTTTTTAAAGGATTTTTTTTTTTCAAAAATTTCCTAACCTAATCAAGAGGCTTATATTAAATGGGATAGATCTAATATAGTTTAATTTAAGGAAAAGAGGGGAAATCGAATTTTTAGCTTGACACTTTAAGATCGAGATGGCAAATGGTGGAATTCCTTGAGTGGGTAATGTTTTCTTGGTGGTACGAGAATCATCTTGATTGAAACAAGTAGTGCACCCTTTGGCTTTCACAAAGCTAGATACTAGGTGTCAAACTGTATATCCCAATTGTCTTCTTCCTTGGTGAATAAGCTAGACCGTAGCCTTTGGGGCTTAGGGGGGCTTATGGAGGCTTTAAAGGGTGATATCTCATATAACAATAATGTCTCCTTAAAAGTTAGTAACTCGTTCAACAATTTCAAAAATGTATTAATATACACTAGTCTTTTTTTTTTTTTTTTTTTTTGGTATCTAAAATTTAATGATTTTCCCTCATTAGAATGCTTTATCGTTTGTTCTCCATTTCTTTAATTTCTCTTTTTCAAAAAATTTTTCATCTTAAATGTAATCTCCTATAATTATAATTTTTTTAATTTTCAAAAGAAGAGAAGTAAAAATACCTGTAAGGAAACCCCTTCTAAAGGGGATTGACAATAGGGGCAACACTATGGAAGGGAGACTTTTGCAACGAATTTTTGGGGAATATTTTAAAAACATGGAACAAAAGGGGGTTCATTTGAAATAATACACAAAAAGTTGAATGAAAAAACATACAATCCCATATTAAATAGTTTTAAAAAAAACTAAAATGAGTTTTTATGTTTTAGAATTTTATTGGTACTTGCACGTTTTTAAATTCATTTACTTGACATTTAATATCATTAAAGTTTTTTTTTAAAAATATGACGCATTTTTTTGAGACATTTATAAAAAAGTGACTAAGTGTTTTATTGTTTGAAAACATAGGGCCTTTATTAAAAACTTTTAAAGTTTAAATTAAAATTTAAAGGGGAATACATTTTCACTTCAAATTTGTTGTACTAATAATTTAACACCTAATATTAATAAAAAAATTAATGAAACATTTAAAATTTGAAAAAGAAAGAAAAGAAAAAAAAAAAAGAATTGGAAAAAAGGAATATAAAAATCGAATTCATGATAAGGTTCTAAATCCTTTAAATTCAACTTTGTTTTTTAACTATCATTCAGGTAAGATCTAAAAAGGGATATAATTACTAGTCATCTCTAATTGAAAACGTCCAAAGATATTATCGAATTTACGTTTAAAAATCCAAAAGTAGATAAGTAAACATGGGATTTTTAAATTTCCCCTCAATGAAAACTCAAAAACCCAAAAGATATGAAAAAGAAGGCATATTCTCAATCCCAAATTTTTTAAAAGTTTTCACTCCAACAATTTATGTCTAATCTCAATTGTAGTCACCATAGAAATTAAATATCCATCCCTTTCCCCTTATATATTTTCAACAAAAGTTTTGTAATAGTAAGATAATACCCCCAATACTGTGCACAAGGAATGGGAATGTCCATCTTTCAATTGCAATATACTACACTAATGTATTTAAAAGGGGGGGGGGAAAAAAAAACAATTTATTTTATTTTGAATTTAGTCAAAAAAAGAAAAAAAGGGGCCATACGCCTCGTCACCATGGTCTTTGTCCACATATAGAAATGGATATAATGTAAGTTTTCCTTTAAGTTTTGTATCTAGTTAAGGTCTAGAAACTTAATAATCTGTGCATCATCTCATTTTGGGTTTTGCAAAGATCTTTTATATTTTTTAGCAGTTGTTCCCTAGGAATCTCCCTTTTGTGGGGGCCTTAAAGTGAATGGGTTAAGCATAATTAGAAAAACCATTCTTTTTGGGTGATATATTTTTTGTTAGTTTACTGATTTGAAACATAGAAAGCTACCCATTAAACAAGCACTATGTATTAAATAGCGAGACAAGCCAATATAGGTTAAGTAGTAAAAAGGAAGTAATTTTAAAGCAATTTAGCTGGTAAAAAAGCATAATCCTTCTTAACTTTTTTAAATTAAACCCAAAAAAACAACAAGCCCTTTAAATTAAGAATCCCATCCCCCCTTTTTGGTGCTTCCTTATAGGTTTCTAAGGTTGATGTATACAAAGATTGGACGTTGGATAGGGTTGGGTGTAAAAAGTTTTTGGTATAAGGTTCGGGTTAGAGAGAATTAAAGAAAATAAAGTTTTTTAAGCAAAAAGGAATAGCATTGGATGCTAGTTTTGGTTAGGCTAATCCAAACCATCAAGGCTTAGGCTCAGATGCTTCCCAGATGGCTTTCGGCACCAAGCTATTTTTTGCTTTTTGTGAGTACCCAAAAATTTGAAGTAAAACCAAAAAATCCCCCTTTTTTTCTAATTTCTCATATAACTTCAATTTTTCCCCCACTAAACCTAAAATTCCTCATAAACAAACAAAAAAAAGGGAAAAAGAAGTGTGTAACTTACTTGGAAATGCTCAAAACTTTGGTGAACTTGGAATTGGAGCTATCATCCCCTACAACTGATTGTAAACTGTTTTAGATTCAAAACATGTTTGAAACCAACTAGAATCCTATAAGCTATACTTTAACTTATAAGTTTTTACCCAAAGAAACTTAAATAATTTATCTTAACCTTTAAAATAGGCGATTTTTTTGAGGAAACACTACAAATACCTTATGAGAAATCTTAAAAAATAAGCTGAAATTGCAAGAAAAAAAAGGATTTAGGCTACTAAGTATTTTTTAGGGATTTTTTTAAGTTAATCTTAAAAAACCCTTTATTCAATTCTACTTGGATTTTTCTTTGAGTGGGAACCGAAAAAGCTCTGGGGTTTCTGTATAAAGGAGTAGGGATTGCCCTTTTTTGATAGGATTAAGGGTTTTTTAAGAGGGGGGCTTTTTTAAGGGGGTTGGATTTTAAAAACCCCTTAAAAATAAAATCCCTTATTTTTAGAAAATTTTTTTTCTACATTATACATGTTAAACCCCAGCCCCCACAAGTTGGATAAAGGGGCTTGTGACTCCTAAATGTAGTCAACTACCCTCTCTTAACCCTTTGTGGGCTAGAAAAAAAGCTATGATTGGATTGGTTTTTGAGTTACCACATCTTATGAGGTCGGACAAATTCTTAAGTATCGGTGCCCGTCCCCATATAAAAATTAAAGAAGAAAAATGATCAAGTCAGTCGCCAACCCCCAGCGTCTCATTTTTATAATTTTTCTTGAGTTTTAAATCCTTTCGAAATCGAACAAATGCGAACGTCCCGTAATTTGAAATAATCCCGGTTTAATCGGGTTCCAGTAAAATATATAAAAATTTCCAAAGCATGGTTCATGGCACTGCCTCACAACAAATTTTTTTTTATGATGATTAATATAATCGATGAAAAAGAAGCTGCCAAAATGTAAGTTGTGGCCTGACCTCTACTTCCCTTATTGTTTCTAGTGTAGGGCAAGGTTTTTTTTTCCTTCCCAAAAAGGCCGCATTTTTATATTCTCTTAAACAAACAAGAAAAATTAAAATTATTCTCTCTCTCGTTCTTCTTGTAGGAAATAAAAAAGGGGTAATTAACACAGAATGGGTAGAAAAACAAAACTCCCGTATTTAATCTGTCTGCTACCTCCCTTTCTTTTAAATGTATACTTTTGTGGCGAAGTTTTTTTTTTTGTTGATGAGTGGAAGAAATGGTTGGATAGAAGAGCTGCCGAGGAAGCTGAATCAACGCGGCAATTTCATGTTCTGGTCATGGAAGGGGTTTGGGATGGGGTGCTTTTAATGGAAAACCCGGGCTGCGAGTGCATACTGCTTCCAAGGTCTGATTTCTCCAATACTATTGATTGTGCTGCAGATGCAATAGGTATGTCTCTTTGTTTTTGTTTTCAATAATCAACTACTACCCTCCCCCTCCTCCTCTTTTACACTTCTTATCTTCTTTTCTTCATCTTCTTCTTCTTTTCTTTTCTTTTCTTCCCATCATTGTTTAAAATATTTCCTAAACATTAGAGTAGTTTTGGTTCATACGGAAATGTAGTTCTTGCATTACTTTCAAAAAAAGAAAAAAGGAAAAAAAAAAAAAAAAAAAAAAACAATCGGGTTTGTCAAAGATATCAAAAGGTTTCTCGAAAAAGGTTTCGGCATAAGAAAAATTGGGGCTTAATTCATTGTTGCATGAAGTCTGGTGTTTCTTATCATATCTTTTGGGGGGTTTAGCCCCTTGTTGAAAAAAGGGAAGAAAAAAAAGAGTCGTAAAGGGCAAAAACTAAAAAGTATATTTGGGGGGCTTTGTGTTTGATTTCCATTTATATAATTTTGGGAACGTCTCAGCAAATGTACGCAAAAGCGTTTTTTGCCTTTAGTTCAGTCTTGGTTGTTAGGTTAACCCCCGGCGAGGGTTTATCTTCCGATTTTGGGAAAATAATTGGAGGAAGGAAAAGGTTGGAGGGGGGAACCCCTCCCCGTAATTTATTGGTCGATCGATCTGTCTTTGTTGAATCGTCCCTTTTTCACGATTCGATTTAAGCTAAAAAAATATTGATTTTTAAAACGACCTATTAGCATGCTTTGAGTAAAAGCAGTAGTTTAAGGGTTTATAAAGAACTCGAACATTACCAAACAGTCGAATTGTTTTAAAAGAATCTAATAAAAGATTTTAAAAACCCCCCGGTAGATCGAGTTGCCCTTTGTTTCAGCGGTTTTTTTTTTTAAATGTGGCCCCTTTCTTTGCCATTACGAGATTATTGGAATGACAATTTAATTTGGAAATTAAAAAATGAAAAGAGAAGTTTTTTCATTTTCATGTCTATTTTGCTGTTTGAATTCATTTTTTTTCTTTTTTTTATATCCTAAAAATTTGAGCTGTGAGGCAGTTAGGGAAGAACCCAAAACCTGAGACACGAACCCACATAACCCCTTTAAAAATATTGAAAAATTTTGTTACCATAGTTGAAAATTTAACCCCCCTTGCATTGGATTTCCCTTTTTCTGCCCCAATTCTCTTTATTTAAAATCACCACTTTAACTCGGGGGAGTTAAATATGATTTCTCTGGTTTTTTTTAAATTAAAGAAATTGATAGAAAAAGAGGAGAGGAACGGAGGGTAGATGGAGACATTTTAAAAAACACTCCAAAGAGAGAGAAAGAGGTAGTATGTTTTGTTTTTTCTTTTCGGTGGAATTTGGGGATATTATTTTAGCAGAATGTGCATTGTTTTTTGTCGAACTAGCTGCATCTGAACAGCAAAATCTACTACAAAACCAGAACATCAAAAAAACCAAAAGCCAACCCCCAAAAAAAAAAAAAAAACTATCCATTCTTTGGAAACAAAAGCTAGTAATTTTCTCTTTCTTTTTGATTTCTAAATTACTAATCTACCCGCTAGTGTTGGTTTCCTTTGCTGATGTTATATTGTTATCCTTTTGTTAGTCCCTAAAAGCACTAAAAAGTTTAAAAAAAAAAAAAAAAAACGCATGAAAAAACATTATGCTCAAAATTTTTTGGGTTTTGAACAGAAATAAAATTTTTAAAATAATTTTAGACACATGAGGTTCACACAATAAAGTAAAATATATAGCCCACTTCTCAACTGCTAAAATGTCCAAATTCCCAACTTTTTTCTTGTTCTTCTTTTTTTTCCCCTTTTTTTTTTGGAAACCAAAGATCCAATCACCATGTTGACCCCCTAAAAAATACTGCAACAGCAGCTCGCGTTCCAAATTTCCTGAAAGAAAGCATCAGCAATTTTTCTTACCTAACCCTCTTTTGGTATTTGCCATTTTTACAAAATTTTGGGCCATTGCTTAAATTTAAACGTCCCTTATTTAGCGCGCAAAATTTTATGCGCTTTACTCTTAATTCTAGTAATTGATGGTAGGGCTTGATCCCCCTTGTTTGATCTTTGCAAAATCAAGTTCCTATTTTCCGAGCATCACAACGCAAAGGCAAAAAATAACTGATATTGGTTCTCAAAAATTTGCATTTTGAACAATTTTAGTTTTCCTTCCATAATATGAAACCACCCCAAAAAAAGGAAAATTTCTTTAAAGGGTCAAAAAGCCCGGGTTTAAAAAGTGGAACTGAGGGAGAGAAAGGTTGGATTTTAAAAAGAGAAAAAAATGCTGAGTGACGGGTTTAGAATGGAAAAAAAAAAGAATACAGGGAAAAGAAAATAAACATTCGGCATTGCTTTTTTGGGTAATGAGACAGAGAGGAAAGAAAAGGGCACAATGTATGCTTTTGTGGGGGGGTAGAAAGGTTAAGTCACTTGAAAAATGTGTGTTGGTTTCAGATTTTAAATGGACCGCTCCACTTTTTTTTTTAAAAATTTTTTTTAGTGTTTTTTTTTTAAAAATATTTTCTTTTAAAGGACAGTTTTTTCTATTTACCTCAAATTTCTAAACTATAAAACTCATTTCAAAAAGCTGTGGGTAATTAAATAATGTGTCT
>JAMXBC010000921.1:0-11889 GCA_024138005.1 Lumnitzera racemosa | reverse complement strand
ACCCTATTTTTTTCATCCCAAACCAATGGCCAAATAAAGGTAGTCAACTGCACGCTAAGAATACTACTTTGAGCTGCAGTAGAGAAGAACTTAGTTGATTGGGGTGTTTATTTACCTATGGTGGAATTCACTTTACAATTGCATGACACATGATACCACCAAACAAACACCTTTGAAGTCATTTATGGCTTTAATCCAAAGTTATCTCTTGATCACACCCTAATACTCATGCCCAAGCAAGAAGATCCTAACATAAGAGCATGAGCATTATCTTTACAGCCAATCTACAAGAAGGTTACTTGGTAGATTAACTAAGTAGCCAAGAAGTTGAAAGAGAAGAGTAAAGGGAGGAAGTCAGCATAGTTTCAACCTAGTGATTTGATATGGTTATACCTGAGCAAGGAGAGGTTTTTGAATAAGAGAAAGAATAAGTTATCTACCCGAGCCGAAGGTTTCTTTAGAGTACTCCAAAAGATTAATGGCAATGCATATAAGTTGGAATTACTTGAAGACTATAGAGTTTCAAACATCTTTAACATTACCGACTTTAGCCCCTATTGACCTGAAGGAGAATTCAGTGAAGACCAATCGGATTTGATCCCAAATCTAAATCAACTTAGAGCGAATGATAGGAATCAAACAACTTAACCTTTAACCTTAACTTGAGCTTGAGGCCTTGAAGGACTAACAAAGCAAATTCTATTATTCTATCCAACTCCTACCGAAGCTGAGCTAATCCTTACTGTCAACTAACTCTACATGCCAAGTCAAGTAACTTCTTATCTGTCAGTAATCAAGTGTCGACCTAAAATATGCTCCATTGACAGCTCGTCCTTTCATACGTTTGCTCCGCCATGTCCATACCGACTAGCACTCAACAGTATTGGTGCCGAGAAAGCCAGAGCACATCTGAACCTACATCTCTTTCGGAAGAACCCCTAGTTCTACTTGGTAATCCTTAGCTCGACCATAAAATTTTTCTACATATGCCAAAGTGCCCGTAGTGATCACTTGCCACTTATCCAACCCCTACATGAAAGGAGTTGCTGCATTAATCATCAATTTCTTTAACTTTTCATTTGTACCCTTTTTATTATTCCTTGTACATTACTTGTTTAGGCAATACCCTTTTTTGCCATTTCCATTTAGGGGAGGTTACCCTAACTTTTTAGGTATAAATACCTTTTGTAATATGTAAACCTCAACAATGAATTATTTAATAGAAGATATACTTCTCTTTCATAAGCTAGTGCGCTTACCCTTCTTTTCTTACTCTTATCCTAACCCTTAAGCTAGATTAAGTGGGGAGTGATTTTCACCTAGCTGTTCATGCATCATATTGAGCTAGTTTTGTGAGTCAACAAAGTTTCCTTAATATGTTACATCCTTGGAATCATTCGTGGTTTGCTTATTTATCTCATTTTCTTATTCTAGTTTATCACATTTCATCGCCTTTTACTTCAAGCTTTTTACAACTGATAAAAATAGGTCAAATGGAAAGTGAAAGAAAAGAAAAGATAAGGGGCATGTGATACTTGGAAAATTAAAGAGAAAACCTAAACCTACTATAATATAGAACAACCACTTCAAACCTCATTTTAGTCAATTAGGAATCGAATAAAAATAGGAAGAAGTAGAGAACAGAGGAAAAACCAATTTTAGAAAAATTAGCAAAATTAGTTTGTAATTAGGGCTATAAGGAAAATATACGACCAAATACCACCTGAGAGTAGACGATCACCACCATTGGAGGATGGGGATAGTGCCTATACCGGGTTGATAAGGCTACGAGGCAAAAGAAAGCAAGGTTGGTGATTTTGATTTTTCTTTATTTATTAAAAATATCAAATAATTAAGGAAATTATAAAATTTAATATTCGGGGATAATTTTTGTATGTAGTCTTTAGGAAAAATATTGTTTGTTTAAAATTGGGTCTTGAAATATAAAAGTACTTAAGAAACCCCTAAACCAAGCCGGTTTCTTATATTGATTTAAATTAGCCTTAATAATGTAGTTTTAAACTCAAATTTTTGTATCAATTATTTAGAGTATTTAAAATGGGACTACGAAGAGATTTTATATATATTAATTTTCAAAAAATTTTAGATAATTTTTAGGTCTTAAATGATATAATAAACAATGATTTTAGGGTTATTTTGGTAAGACAAGTTGAAGGAAATACTGATTTAGTAATAATTAGGTATTTTAGGATGTTAATTTCTTATTTTAGTGTGATTTGGTAGTATTTGTAGTGTTTAGAAGTATGTATTATGTGATGAATAATGGGTAAAAAAGATATAATTAAGCTAATTTTTTTATTTGTGGATTAATTAGGTATAATTATGATTTAGAGAATAGTTTTAAATATTTTGATAGATTTATGGTGGTGAAAGATGATATATGTTGTAAACCCTACTTTTAGTGGGCCCTTAAGACTTGATTAAGAGTACCTTTTAAACGTTCCCAAAGATCAACTAAACCAAAAACTTAAGTTTATATTTAGAAACGAATGAAATTTTTTAAAAATTTAAAAACCAATTGTCGATAAAAAAAACCCCAAACTTGCAGCAAGCTTGAAGAACTGTTTAAATTCTAAAGTTACTTAAAAACCCTAAAACCCTTTAAAACCATTAAGGAATTTTAACCCTAAAGAATTAATCGATAATTTAATTTGAATAACTTCATTCAACTTAGAAAATTTCACAATTTTATGAAAATCAAATCATAAATTACAAAACAATGTGAGATGAAAACCTAAAAAACAATTTCCTATAAGGCTATGTCCTTATCTTCTTTGTATAAGTCTTACATATAAATAAGTAGACCAACAAACACTTTAGATAACTTATCAATTGAGAGTTAGAATCATTATAAATTTGATAACTTATCAAAATTTAGTGATAAGAAAATTTTCCCTTATCACCTCTTCACTTATATTACATCTGGTTAATTTTCACAAGATTTTAAAAGCTTAACTTTAATAAATGAGACAAGCCCACTCCATGGCCTAAAAAGACTTTAAATGGCAGATCAAACAAGGAAGAAAGGGGGACATGCACTCGTTATTTACCCATTCAATCACTTTTCTTATACATCACTATTCGCCCCTTAAATTTGCTTACATCACAATAGTTGCAATTGTTGACTTTTGTGTAAACACAAGACAACACTTTCAAAGACATTTAAACCCTTATTCTTCTTCCATTCCAACTGGCCACTCTCTCCATCATTTCTCTCACTTTCAATTTCACTTTCACATCTTCTTTCTCTCCTTTGAAAAAACAAAAAAAGGAAAAACAACCTTCCCCTAAAAAATAAACCCTTTTTCTTCCATTTTGAAGCTTCACTCACAGCAACTTTTTTCTTTTGTTCTTGTGTCATTTTCTTTCACCATCTAAGCCCTTTTTTAAGACATTAGAACCTTCCACAAACCCCATTCCAAAAGACCAAAAGTTTTGGGGTTTCAAAAGGGCCAAAAAGGAGGAGGCAAAGTTAAGAGCTTAAATGGAACTTAGTGCATAATCACCAAACTTTGCTTTAAGGACGGTAAGTGTTTCTTGTGATATGTGGATTAGTATTTATGTTAGGAGACTTTGATTTCTTGAAGATATAAGAAGGTTTAAGTTTTTATAAACCCCAAAAATCGTTTAAGGAACAAACCATAAAACCCTTACATGAAGTTGAAACATGGCATGCAAAGTTGGTGTTTTGTAAAGACATTTGTTTAATGCTTTGAATGGAAGATTTTAAGCTAAGAAAATCTTGAAATAAGAACTTTAATGGAGGATGAGCATGCTGGACGTGAGGGTTCCATAGTCTTTTGGATGTTGATTTTGTTTCTATTAAATTAAACATGCTCAAATCTAGACTTAAGTTAAGGAAAAATTCATCCCCTGAGGTTTTATGAAGAACCAACTTTGTATGAAAAGAGCTATGATATGGGAGTTGTATTAAATAAAAGGGATCTCCTATTTCTTTGTGTGGAACATAAGTTAAAGAATCATCTTGTGGAATAAAAGTTAATTTAAAGATTTGGACATAAGTAGTCTAAGTGTATAATTACCACCTAAACTTAAGGAAATGATGAAAAAGTTAAAAAACCCAAAGTAAGGACCCCTTGGAATCATCATGAACAGATCTAGAACGTGGGAAAAGAAAAAGCCTAAAATATGATAAAAGTGAATGAACAAAGTGAAAAGATTAACCCCAAAGCAATTAGGGTAAGCATACAAGCCTAAAATTAAAAACCGAGCCTAAAACTCTAAAAAACAAGCCTAGAACCCCAAGTTGGGCCTTCAATGAAATTTTGACACAGCACCTTAAAGTACCAAGAGAGGTTATTTTGAAGCCATAAGAAATTCACCTAAGGCCCCACAAGCCACCAAAGTCACAAAACTTTAGTTTGAACCAAAAACAAGTCCATTTGACAATTTTAAGCCACAACTAAGAGCCAAGAATTTGGTTGTTAGCCTTGGGAATATAAATAAAGTTGAAAATCTGATCTCAAGAAGTATTTTAAGCTTAGGATAAAATCTTAAGACCAAGCCCAAAGAATTTCTTAAGTTATTAAAAAAAGCCTATTTACCAAAAAAGGGCCCTAAAAACACTCCAACACATGGGGACGCTAATGTTCTAACCCATGGACAGAATTGTATACCTCATTTAAAAATAATAACCTTTAAACCACGTTAAAGTACACTTGAAAACGATGAAGTTTTGACTATAAAATCATAAAAATCGGATTTAAAACGAAATAGTTTACGCAATTGAACTTTAAGGTAAAATCCGAAAAAAATACAAAAACTAGTCAAGAATATAATTAAGGAAAATTTATTTAGTTTCTTAAGTTTGTTTCAATTCCTTATAAAAATTATTTCAATGACTAGGGAACACTATTTACGGAGACAATTTGCCTCTAATTACTTTGATTGACCAATATGGTGGGTGAGTTTAAATTTCCCCCGATGACTCTTTACTTGATTGTGCTTGTAGAATAGATGCACCAAAACTTATATATAAAAATTTTGGGATGCTTTGGGATATGGGAAGATGCATGTTATGAATTTGTGGATGAATGTGATGACTTGTTAATTATATTTAATAAGGGGAATTGTTTGCATTTTATATATATGTGAATTGTATGGAATGAAATTATTTGATCACCCTAAAAATCGAGTTAATCACTTATAAAGATTAAGAAATCAAAATGAATCATGCATTCCCAATATTGCATACGGATAACAAAGACTGCCGCTTCACACAGAAGATGGGAAGGGGGCTCACGGAATAGAGTTTCCTGCAAGATTAAAGGGACTAGCTATGCCATCATATATATTGAAATCCTGATTTAAACTGATGGGCTTACTAGGCACTGGGAGATGCCAACCGTCGTGAGGGTCGAGTCTTGTGGCTTCTGCTTAGGCGTGTATTTGTGGGGTGTGGAGGCCACCACACTGCTGACTTAAGATTTTAAAAGATATGATTTTGATTTTGGTAAAGGAAGTATACATACATATTATATATATATATAGAGAGAGAGAGAGAGAGAGAGGTTTTGTTTTAGCATGAGCACGAAAGTGCAAATGAAATAAAACCCAAGGGCTAGAACCCGGAAATTTTGGTTTGGGTAGGTTAATTATCTCTAAACCTCGACTTTAGGGGACATAATTTTAAATCGTATGCAGTTCCTAGGTTACTGCATGCGTTGTTTTTGGGATACTGATTGTTCATGCAATTCATATAATTGTGCATCTAATAAATTTTTGTCATGTGGTACTGACGAAGTATTTATCTCACTAAGCTTAGGCTTACACCTATAGATTTTATTAATGCAGGGGAACTCTTCACTAATCCGGGCCGAGGCATGCCCGTGGAAAGTCTCGTAAAAAGATGGGTTGGAGCGATCAGAGAGCGAAGAGGACTTTTTGTAATAGAATTATAGAGTTTAAATACTTTTGTGTTTTTGCTCAAACACAGATTTAATGCAGTTCCGTTATGAATTGCATTTGTTTGTAATTTTTTTTTGTGGGTCCCACGAGCCCTTACAATTAGTTAATCTAAACATAGGAGTAAAATTTTAGTTAAATTGCTCTATATTACTTGTTTATGAGCCTAATGATAACGTAGAGTAGAAGGAGCTTTTGGGGTGTTGTATGAAAGGCCTATGATCAGTAAGGGGATTGATAATAGACTTTTATAAGGTACACGGTAACCTACCATGACAACCCATACTATTGGGTCGTGAAAATATAGTTTAAAAAGTGTTAGATAGATTTTACAAATGTTTTAATGTGTAATAATATATAAATTATGTTATATAGAAAATTAAATAGGTAGAAAATATTAGGTAAAAATTTATGGTATAGTAATATTAGAAGTATAATAAGAATATAGTACAAAATATAAATTTAGATAATTATATGAAAAATAAAATTTTCTCACATCGGAAGCTAATTAATAGTTAAATTTGGAATTGGGTATACTGTACAAGCTAGAATAACTAGTTAGAAGTTAAGTATGAGATTCAGGATGTCCAAGAAAAATGTGATTAATTTCACATAATGGTTTAGATGAGTTTCCCAAGGTTTGCGTGGAAAACTCGTAATCAGAAAATGAATTAGAACCTAATTTAGAAATCTATTTGGAAATTGAATTGAACCCAACCCAAAATTAAAATAATTGTAAGAATTTAAAATCCAAATAATTAAGTATAATAAAACCTTAAACTGAAAAATAACTAAAGAATTAGAGAATAAACTTATATAAATAGTTAATGAGTACTAAAACAACATTTGTATTATAGGGATTATTGGCGATGACCAGTGTGAGTCTTACTTTAATTGAGCAAGCGGGAAGTCCAAGTAAGTTAGGGTTGATGCTTCATTGTATTTTGGATACTGTTTTATAAGATCGGTGACTTAAGGGTTTTACTGATTATACTTGTTAGATAGTTTACTGCGCACATACTTGTGTGTTTATGTTTCTAAATGTGATTATATGATTTTGGTTTAGTGTTTTGGATTGAAATTTATGTGATTTGTATGAAATGCTTAAATACCTTAAATCGAATCTAATAAGTATATGACTTGTATATTTAAAACAAAACCCGCATAGCAATCCAATAGGAGAAACGTTTAAGGTTCTTTAGCCAAATATCAATTCCCTTCAAAAAGGGGTAGCATGATTGGTCCCTTCTTCATCCTTAGTTGAACTACATAATAGGAGAGGAGGTCGCAGTAAGGGTAAAACAATAGTTTTTAAAAGGGAATCGTAGGAGGAGCAATGTTTCCATTGCACAAGCCTAGGTTTGTTTGGGAGCTATTGAAATAGCGTTAAATCCTTAACCGAATTAGAGCGAATGTAATTTCTCCAATCTCACAATGGATAGATAACGTCGTGTGATGACATTTGCTTGTACAAAGCATTTTATCAAAATAAATTTTGGGTTGATAACCTTATTTATACTAATGTATAGTTTTAAGTTTTTGTTTGAACTTATTAAGCGGTTGGTTGCCCCACATCCCTATAGATGTTGGGGCGTAAGGATATAAAATTGGACCAGTTACACTCTCAAAGTTTGGGGCTTATCTTTAGATTTCTTAATATCAATTTATATATACCTAAGTGAAGTAAGATTAAGATACTAAATCTTGTAAGCATTACTTGAGATAATTAATTATAGTATGTATTTCTCATATTTTTATAGATAAATAACATGTTTAATTTGTAAAATGTTTACTTTAAAGCAGGTTAATCGTAAATGCCTTATGTAAATTAAGTCTATGATAATGGTTAAAATATCAACTTTTATCTTAAAATGGTTTATACATTGGGACTATTGCGACTTTTCTACTTCGGGCGTGACAGTTATAAGTTGGTATCAGAGTATAGTTTCTAGTAAACTCGCTTTAAAGTTAATAATTAAAAGAAGTGATATTATAGGAGTACATTAAGAATGGATAGAAATAAGTGGGCAGTAAAGTATTGTACTATAAATTATAGAGTAAGTAGTGAATATAACATTAAACTAAGATCAACGTTAAATTGATCTTAAATTTAGCTATGGGATCATATGGTGAATTGACTGTTTGGTGAATCAAGTAGAATGGAGAAGAGTCTCTTATCTAATACAAAGTAGAGATTTGAAGATTATTGTTAGAAATGGTTAGTTAAGATATGTTAGTACCGTAAATGGCATTATTGATAAGTCTGTTGATGGGTTGTATTGTAGTTGATGAGATACATAGATGATGATGGAGATTAATTTGAGTTGTTAGTATAATAAAGATATTGTGATATATGTCTTGATTAAAGACAGATGAAAAATAAGGGATTACGACTTAGTAAATGTGATGTGTCTCTGAAGGTCACCATACGGAGAAGCACCACACTGAAACAAACCCTAAAAGGAACAAAAAAAAAAGTTAGCAAAGTCCAGATAACTATTGAATGGATATGATACACCACTCAATCCTACTCAGCCTACAAACTGTCGGATATGACACACCATTCTAAACTGAAAGGGTCACTTGCCATTACTCTTTACTAAAGGGAATATATAAGAGTTGAAAGATAGTGAAAACACTAAGGTTGCTTAAAGGAAACTTGAATAATAATCTAATATAGATGATCATTCTTGCATACAAACAGTATAGGGTTTATATACTCATTCATTGGGGCTACTTTATATGTATGAAAAGATAAAAAGGTATTCTTACAATTAGTTATATACAACATACTAAAAGGAAAAAAAGACAAAGAATGTTTTAGTATGGAAAAGTAAAGAGTCCTTTTGGAATATTGCACCAAAAGACATGTGTCACATGGTAGCTGGATGTCAAAAATTGGTACAAGTGGGCTAAAGCGAGAAAAAGGATTTGTAGTTAGGGGCTAACTGGTCTAGATTAGGTCGAGGCTCAATTAGTTCTACAAAGAAGTTAGATTAAGTTAGACTTTGGTATTTGTGGTCAGCTTAGGAGCTTGGCTTGACTCAGGTTGTTTCTAGAATAGAGCATAGTTGCTAAGCAGGAGTAGGTTTGACACAAGAGAGGGTTCGACAGTCAGGTTGATAGGAAATTAGGTTAGGATAGGAACCTCTATCTTGGATATGGCTTTAAGCTAGTATCCTCCAAGTAAGTGATGCATCTCCAAGGGTCAGACACACAGAGAGGCACCGCAATGAAGCAAACCAGAAAGAAACAAAGAAAAAGATAGCAAATTCTGAGCAATTATTGAATGGGTATGACATACCACTAGATCTTGCTCAACTAACAATCCACCAGATATGATACATCGTCCAAATTAAAGGGTCACTTACCATTACTCCTTACTAAAAGGAATAACTAAGAGTTGAATGATAACAAGAATACTAAGGTTGGTCAAGGTGAATAATTTTGTATTAAAAGTGGAATAATCCTCATATATAAGAGAGTAAGGGTTTATATACCTGATCACTAGGGTTGCTTTACACGTATGAAAAGACGAAAAGGTATTCTACACTAGGTTACATAAGACATACTAAAAGGGTAAAAGAAACAAAGAATATTCAATACAAAAAAGGAAGAAATCATTCTAGAACATTGTATTAGAAAACATGTGTCGCTTGGTGTTGGACATCAGGGATATGATATAACGTAGGCAAAAGCAAGAATGTGCTACAGTCAAGGACCAACTTGATTTGATCAAGTCAGGAGCCAATCAGCCTAGCAAAAGGTTAACTGTCTTGAAATCAAACACTAGTGGATCAGTTGGAGCTTGGCTCAGCTAGTTCTAAGCTGTCTTTTAGATTAGGACTTCACTGTTAAGTAGGAGCATATTGGACATACGTAAAGATCTGACAGACAGGTTAGTTGGAGGTTGGATTGGGATAGGAGTTCCATCTCGGCTATAGCTTAGAGCTAGTATTTTCTATGTGAGCCCTTGAAGTCCTCAAGCTCGGCTTCTTGTATTGATTTAGGAGGTTGATTCCTATCATTTACTTGGGGGTCAGAAAGATTTTTTCTCAAATCTAAAGCTGATTCTACTCGTTCTTTTGGAGCATATAGATACCTTATTTTTGCCAATTTATTATTGATTAAGCTAGGTTAATAAATAAACAAAAAAGTCAAAATAATAATAATAATAATAATAATAATAATTAAAAAAATAATCATATCAAGTTGTATCGTATTGAGTTAAGTCAAATTAATATCGAGTTGAGTCAAGTCAAGTTGTAGCAAGTTAAGTCATAAGTTAAGTTGTGTTGTATTGAATTAAATTGAGTTGGATTATCAAATTAGGTGACAATATGGGCTTAATTAATTTTGGGCCAAATCAATATAGAATAAAATTCATCTAATTTAAGGACTTAAATCAGATTAGGAATTATAGGGCTAAATTGTAGAGAAGCGAATCCGGCCTTGGAAGAAATAGAAGACCCAAAAAACTAGGGTTTCTAAAAGCAAAGGTAAATCTTAGAAGAATCGCAATCTAATCTTCTATATCTTTGATATGAAAGATTCGATTTTGAGCTCATAAATAGTACATCGATTGGGTTTCAGGAACGCTTTTTTTTTTTTAATCACACTCCTACCAAAACACTACACAAACACTACCGTGCCACCATACAACTACCATGCAACACCACATAGTACCACCCTTAGCACCACCGTACAACTACAACAGTTACTGTCTGTACTCTTGCCTAACCAATCGCTTAGTAGTACCCAGCCAATCACAAAGTATCTCGCTAACTTGTTGCCTAGCAATGCCTAATCTCTCACCCAGCTAGTCGCCTAATCTCTTACCCAACATCGCTTAGTCTCTTGCCTAACCTGTCACCCAGTAGTGCTTAATCCATCGCTCAGTATCACCCAACAGTGCCCAACATTGCCCATTCTCGCTCAGCAGTGCCTAGCCTACTGCCCAATAGCGCTTAGTCCACCACCCATCACTACCTAACACCGACACAATTTGATGCTAGGTAAATTTTATTTATTTATTTATTTCATAATTTTTATTAATTTACTTTATTGGTTATTTTTTTTATTAACTATTTTTGTGTTTAAGTGCAGGTTTTTTATTCTTATTGCAAATTTTTTATTTTCCAATAAAAATTTAGTTGAATATAATTTTTTTTAAATCATGTTTTTTTAATAAAAAATATATATTTTGACATTTAGTGGTTTTGAAAAATAAAAAAAAAAACTTAAATTGAGTTTTTTAAAAAAGATTCGGTTGGTTAGGGTTTTTTATTTAAATTTGGAAAAAATAGAATATTTTAGGTTTATTTTCTTAAAATAATAAATAGATAAAATATGTAAACTTGGCTTGGTTTTCAATATAAAAAATGATTTACTCACTAAAAATTTTATAAAAAAAAATTGAACTATGATCAATTTGATCCCAAATAGTGGGATGTAGGCATTTTCAGGGTAATCGTATAAAAAAATAAAAAAAAAAATATCTTCTCTTGAAAATTTGTAATAATAAAAATCACTTTATTTATTTTTTCTACATTTAGGTATAATTTTAGTATTTTCGGAAAATTATAAAAATAAAAGTCCATAAATTTTTAAAATTTTTACATGGTGACTTAGTCTTAATAGGTTAACCCCCAACCTAGTTTTCTAGTTCAATTTTCTAAAAATTAATTTTTTTTAGAATATCTATAAACTAGTGGTCCCAAAAACCTTAATTTGTCTTTTTTACCAGCTGAACATGTTCGTGACTCCATTGCTTATGTCATCCTTTACCTCATCAATGTTTTACATAACCCTTCCATCATGTTTAGTTATATACATAGGGAAAATTATGTACATATTATCCCTTTTTCTTATACTTATGTACATTTTCTTTATACAAAATTATATTCATACCTATCAAAGGTTTTATACCGATTTATACATGTA
>JAMXBC010000920.1:0-11900 GCA_024138005.1 Lumnitzera racemosa | reverse complement strand
CACTCTTTTAAATTTTTTTTGTTTGACAAGTTCTCTAAGTATGCCACCTTTATTCCTATCATGAAGAGTACAAGCTCAGAAGAGAAAACCCAGCTTTTCTTCAAGCATGGGGGTGAAATTCTAAGGTATACCCGAGAATATTGTGAATGATAGGGACACTATGTTTACAATGAAATTTTGGATAGAGTTATTCCAATCCTGGGTTCCAAGCTAAGCTAACCTCTAACTACTATTAGTAAAGTGACGAATAGACAGAAGTTTTAAAACGGTTTGTTTAGAGGAATATCTTCGGTACTTTGTCAATGCTACCTAAAAGGTTTAGGTTGACTTGCTGGATATCGTCTAGTTCTGTTTCAACATCCAACAAAGCTTTTCCCTCCAACAAGAGCTCTTTAGAGATCTTTACGGGTCAGTAACCACTGTTACCCCACATAGTGGCAGTACCATATATGGGAGATGCCTAAGAGCTTATTAGTCCACTAGGGATTGAAATTTAGTTTTTTAAAAGTAGCAAAAGCGTACCTTAAAAAGGTTTCCAAGAGAATAAAGAAATGGGTAGATTAAAACCCGCTGACTAGAGAGTTCAATGTTGAAAATAGGTCCTCATAAAGCTTCTTCCAGAATAGGTCAAATCATTAAGGAACAAGGATAGAAGATTGATCCAAAAGTATATTAGTCTAAAACCTATCTCTCGAAGATTGGAAGAGGTAACCTACAAGGTCAAGCTCTTGCGTGGTTGAAGGTCATCCAATTTTTCATGTCAGTGTCTTGAAGCCATATTAAGTTCAAGCGAACTTGTCAAGATCAAGTTCAACTTGAGTCAAGCCGTGGAAGACATCCTTGCAAAAGTGAAAAATCGGAGATCGTGCCACTAGAGAAGAATATTAAAGAATATTTGGTCAAATAGAGAGATCAAGAGAAGAAAATACTAGCTGGGAGACTAAAGAAGATCTAGAGCCCCTTTTTTGAGAGGGAAAGTTCAGCCCTTGCTAGCCGCAGAAATCCCCCGCTATTAGATCCAAGCTCCAATACATTTTTGCCAAGTATGTTAATAGAATTAAGTAAGGGAGATCGTTAGGGTCTATTTTGGTAACATTTCTTGTACTAGCAACAAGCCATTCTTTTGTCCATATTGTATCAAAAGGGGGGACTTTTTGTGTTTTAGAGGTTTACCCTTATTAGAAATTTTCACTTTTAGAAAGTAGTGTCATTTCACCAATTTTAAAAGTCTCTCCTACTCTGCCCAAAAATATCCGTAAAGCTCTTTATGGGGTGTGAGTACTCTGCTAGATTGAAACTCATACTCACTATGTTGATTAATCACGACCAACGATTTCTGTTACATATACTGTACCCCCTACACACACATTGCAGTCTTATATTACTGTTAGAATTAATAAAAGTTTACTATTTATTTGTTCATTCGTACCTGTGTCCCTTATATTCTATTAGCTTTTTTCCTTGGTTATGTTGCTTACAGGTTTAGACCTTGTTGGTCAGTATTGTGTACGAGTTAGGCTTATTTTTATTGTAAAGGCAGAACAGTTAAGCGCTACATAGTCCGTTTGTATGCTAAAAAAAGCCTTAGACCTTGACACTATACTTTGTTCCTTGTGCTATGCAGGGTTACTTTCCCTAATCAGCATGCCCCCTATACTGTATGTGTTACTTTCTCGAACTAAAAGGGACTATTTGCAATAAATCATCCATGTCGGCTAAATTACTTTTAAAAGAAGGGATTTTAGTATTGATTCTTAAAATTACTTTTTCAAGAGTGATTTTAATTAAATTTAAAAATTTTATCTTTTTTAATGCAGTATTTTCATAATTATTTTTCCCAAAAAAACAAAAATTTTTAAAAATATTTTAAAAATTTTAAAATTATTATTTTCCTTTTCCTAGAGTTTGATTCTTTTTTTTTTTTTGGTAGAAAGAAATGGTAAATGAGTAAACGTGGAACGTGTCCCAAATGACTTAAGTGGGAATGATAATGCATTCTTAAAATGCAATGTTACCTCAAAATTTCAAAGTTATATGATTTTTATGTAAAGTGTTATTGAATTTTCTATTTCAAAACCTTTCTTAGACTGGTTTATTGGTTTACCTTAGCACAAAACCATTATGATGAATAAATGTAAATGAGTTCCTTAGCACTATATTTGAGAAGAAATTAAGAGAGATAGAAAGTTAAAAAAAAGAATTATTGACATTCTTGTTTGGTTGAATGAAACAATGTAGAAGGAATTTTTTTTAAAAATAATATTTAAAAATACTTTAAATTATTATTTTATTCCTAAAAATATGATAAGACTTTTTTTTAATTTTAATTAATTAAAAATTTTTTACTACGACTCAGAAAAATTATTCAAAAAATATTAAGGAATTTTTATAAAAGAAATTGATGAATTTTTTAAGAAAGAAAATTTCTTAACATAGTAATCTAACAATTTGAGGCTCAATAAGTTTTTTTACGCATGCTCTTAAAGACTTTTTTCCTTCTTTCTTTTTTTTTTGTGAAAATTGCAATATTTTGTCCTTTTCTCCAATTAAATTAGTCAACTTCAATTAAAAAATTAAAAATAAAAATAAAAATAAAAACCACATACAAATAGTCAAATACTCAATATACATAAGCTTAACAAAATAAAACAAATTATCAAATATAGCGCCCCTCTCCCCTCTCTCTCTCTCTCCCCCACCCGATAGATCTGCTTCCTCATAATATTCGCATCTTGAGACCCTCAAAGCAAAGATACACAAAATTAAAAATCCCCTTCTCTCCCTTTCAACGCGAGTCTCTTGCTCTTCAGGTCGCATTTCCATTTCCGATCTCTTTCCCTTCAGATCGTGTTATTATTACCAATCTCACATTCATTTTGGCTCTTCTTCCCCTCTTATCAATTCACGAACTTGACAGATTCTGCACATTCCTAGGGTTTCGTTTGATTTTTCTTATTATAAAATTGAAAATTTCCTTTGTTTCTATCTTGCCATAGTTTTTGCTTTTTTTTGGGCCCTTATGAAAACAAGCTCAAGAGTTCAAATTAGGTTTAATTTTAGGGTTTCTTGTGGTTTTTAGGGTTCGGATCAATTGATTGAACGTGTTTTTTGGGGAAAGTTAGCTGCTTAGAGTCAGGGTAGGGTGCTGCTGTTAATTTCACTTGCAATTTGTGCTTGATGTGAAGACATCCGAGTTTTAAGCATGTTTAGTGGTTCCTGAATGTATTAAGAATGGGGAATTGCTGTGTATTTGCATGGACTGGAGTTTCGGGGAAAGAAAAGTTGTAACTTTTTTTGTTAACGTCTTTTTTAGGTAATGGGCAGTTATGGATCTGGAGTTGATTCTAATAGTTAAGGATTGAATGGAACGGGGGTATGATTTACCATCATATGTTCGATTTTTGCAAAGACTTATATAAAAATAAGGAGATTTCAATATCCGCACTTTGGTTTTTTGTATAACATGAATTTGATTTCTAGATGGGAACCTAGTCAAGATTGTGTATAAACTCGTTATGAGTTGAACATAGCATAAGCAGGAAAAAATGGGGTTGTTTTTCCCTTTCAAGATCAGTACATATTTTTGTCTGAGGTTCATATGTGTTCATTTGCGTTATTTGTAGCACTGGCATCATGTTGTGCTATATAGATTGCGGTTGTTTTTTATTTGATCATTTGCTCTTGTAATTTAAGAATTGAACGGGAATGGAGGGGTTGGGGTTGGTGGAGTGTCAGCTGCAGAACCCTTTTAAAACCCGTGGAGACATGATGTTTGGAGGGTCTATCAGTACTATCTCGATAAGTCTACACCTCATGTTACTTATAGGTGGACGGAACTGTTGCTTTAATAGCTTTATTCTTTTGGAGGATCTATTATACTCAGGGATTCTTCATTATCTGTTATGGTCTGGGAATATATCTGTTGAATCTGTTGATTGGGTTCTTATCACCACTAGTGGATCCTGAGTTGGAAAAACCAGTGGCCCTCTGTACCAACAAAAGGTTCTGATGAGTTCAAGCCATTCATTCGTCGACTCCCTGAGTTTAAGTTCTGGTAATGAAAATTTTCTTCGTTTTGTCAAGCTTTGATGGTGCTTGATCCTTTTATCCATTATTCTTATGGCTGGGGAAATCTCAATATTCTATCGTATTACAACACTAGTTGAATTAGACTGAAAAAAGTTTAAATCTCTATTCACTCTATGTACCTTTCTGTGGTATGTAGTGTGCAATTATCATGCATATCTAATTCAAAATTGCATTTATGCATAAGCTCCTTCAATTGCCATGTTTATGGATTTAGTTTTGCCATGAGATGTTTTGGTCTAGGAGTTCATTTCAATGTTAACGTCCTGCACATAAACTTGCCAAATTATATCTAGGAAGCCATGAGAGTCCATGAAAACATCACTGCACCAGTGCTGTTACTTCCCTTTCTTTAAAATAATCGACTGCTTTAAGGGCTTTATGCATAGCAACCACATGTTGAAAAAACCCCCAATTGGATCCACATGCCTCAAAAACTAATTTTAAATTCCCGCTGGTGTATTTCCTGCAGAATGTTTGCCTCCCTTTTTGCAAGCTAAAAGTGTCGTGAATCTCATAAATAAGTTTTGGCCTTAGGTAACAATCTTCTTGTACGTATTCTTTTATTTCTTAGTCTTTGCTTGGAGATGGCATGAACTCAATCCTTTCGGTTTAAGATTACCTTTTCGGGGGGTCCTGGTAACTTTTCCTCATAGAACATAAAGTAAAATTCCACTGAGTCTCTTGAACAAGTGACTGAGAGGTTTAAGTTCATACTCAATTTTTTATGAGTCATCCCAGTGTCTGGTGATTTATATTTTCAACTGTAAATGTCCTCTATACGGAAAAATGGTCCAATGTCGAGGATCAGGTTCATGTGTATAGCCAACTTGAAGGAGTTTGGAAATTAATTGGCAGTTGTGGCTGTGACAGTGCCCTGAAATATTGACCACACTGTTCTTGTAGTTTGGGACCGAAGGTGATCTATTGCTACTAATGCCCATGAAAATTTTGCATGTAACCTGTCCTTTGTGGAAAAGTTTCACTTCTGCGAATTCTAAGGTTTTCATGGGTTTATTTTTTAGCACACCTTTTGCTGTTGGCTAAGTACTATTGTTCTATCTTGGGTAATTTGCTTAGCCAATTAGTACTTTTTAAAATATCATGGTTAATTTCCTAAACACGTGATTCTGAGTATTGTTTTGTGAAGTACAACTCGTGACTGTCAATAGAAGCTGTTTTAAGATCATTTTGTTTTCGATGGGCCATCATGATGAACTTGTCATTGAAATAATTAAATAATCTTGACTTCATCTCGAAAAACCCCTTGTTAAGAGGCATATGTTTTGTAATACATAAAATTTTGTTGTGAATCGCTTCAGTAATGGCAGTATCCCCTGAAAAAGTGATTCTTTATATATTGGACTATTATTTTGGTAGCTGATCATGAATTGTATTGCAGGCACTCTATAACGGCTGCATTTTTTATGGATTCTTCATGACCTTCTTCTCTTGTTTGATGTTCCCGTCTTCTGGCCCATACTACTCTTTTACTGGTTTGTTCTCTTTTTCCTCACAATGAGGCGCCAAATCTCACACATGATCAAATACAAGTATATCCCCTTTAACATCGGAAAGCAGGTAAGTTTCCATCTTGCAGTGTTTAAATCTTTGGTTTAGTTGCTGAATTTACCTTCGTGTGTGTCCATCTTTTATCGGTTGCTAACTTGTAGTAGCAGGCGCAAGTTCCATTTATTGTTATTTACAAAGGGCCCTTTGAGCATACTAATCTATTAGTTTAACAGAAATATGGTGGAAAGAAGTCTGGAGCCAGCAGCAGTGGTTCCCGTGGTGATTGAAGTGGGTCAGTTGAGGAAAGATTGGACTTGAATGAAGGAAAGTTATGCTGCTGAGTAGTTGATGATATTCATTCTTTTTTCCTTTTAGCGACATGAAGTTGGTAAAATAGAATTGGTTATGTAGTTACCCAGAAATGGTTTCCATTCTGCTCGCGGCCTTTTCCCGGGGTATGTCAAAAGGGAAAAGCCTAATTCTGCAATGAACTTTTTTTGTTAAGATACGTGATATGAGATTGGTTCAACTATTCAGATTAGGTAGCGGTGTAGCTTGCTTGGTTACTGAAAACTCTTAAACCATGTTCCCATACTTAGCTTACAATGGAACTGCGTTCCAGTACAAAGTAGCAGTATTTTGTCTACATGTTACTTCTTTTATGCAATTATGTTATGGATTACACTTAGCTTATTGGGAATTCCATGCCCCATGGAGCTGTGTTCCCGAAGGTTTTTGAATTGTACCTTTTTGTTTTTTTTTGGGCCCCTTCCCCCTCCTCTATTTGTATCTTGATATATATTATTCGATGTTCGATCTTTGCAAGGAAAAAAAGAAGAAAATCGTCTACTGATGTAAACCACAAGAAAGAAACACATTCGAAGCCCATCAGATCAAAGGGAAAATTATCTTCTAATCTTTGTTGGAAAATAGAAAAAGAAAAAAAAAATCCTATATCAATGCTTGATTTGCTTTTTCTTTTTCCTTTTTTTCCTCTCTTTTTTACAATAATTTATGATTTGTTGACGAAACTATTGGCCACTTGAGAGATTAGTCCGAACTCCTTTTAAGCATTACACAGCGAAGGCAACATAACCGCTATTATAACATTTTAGGTGATTATTCTGAAACTCCTGGCAGCACTTCTGAAAAACCAGTTTCACCCAAACTAACCATTACCACTTGCCATTTTTTAGGGGTCAGACTCAGACAGCAAACTCCAACGATAATTATCTCAAAGTGGAAGAGCAATTTCTGTCATTGATCATCAACTATATATATATATTTTGTTGATCGAACACGGTGCAGCAGCACGGAGCAGATGAGAAAAGAATGTTTGATGGAACCTCACCAAGAAGTACTGATCATTGTCGTTGAAGGCGAAAACCATCGGTTAAAAACTGTTCTACATACAGAAAATCTTCCCAAAAAAATTGTTTCCAAGAAAAAGGGGCGGGTAGAAGTTTTAGGTCGGCCTCTTTTATGGGAAAACACAAAGCCATACCACAGGTTTAGTTTCCATTTGTTTCATTGAACATGTTCCTGGATTTAAAGAATTGCAGCAATAGAAATAAAGAAAATAACTCCCCTTTTCGATGGTATATTTATTATATGAAAAAAAAGGGTTCTATAGCTTCGAAGGTCAGCCCGAGCAACACTGCCACCAACCGCAGGTCGCACTGTACCCTCCCAACCCCCTCTGATGATCAGCTGCCACTAGAATGGTCACTTTTTTTTTTTTTTTTTTCGATTTACTAGCATCTTTCAATCACCATAAGCTTCAATTGTAACAAAGATTGAAAAACAATTTGGGGAAAAAATAATGCAACATAAAAGCACCCCAAGATCCTTTCGTTTTCAAAGGTTTGGGAAAGAAGCTAGATAATTAGCCTGCTCAAACTCATTTCTTTCTTCTAACTCGAAACTTTCACCGTTCACTTAAATCGCATCAACAACTTTCCCAAATAGTCATAAAGAGAGGCTGATGTGAGAAAGCAAAAAGGGGTTTGCAAAGTGTCACACTAGGGTGTCCAGATACTCACTAATCGTAGTGTATTTCAAGTGGGATAGAGCTGTGTCCCTCCACACCTCCAGAGGGATTCGATGTCGAAGTATGTACCGTCTCCTTTTATGAATGCAGAGTATATGAAAACCAAAAATCATGTTGTCTGGGTAGGGAGTTTCTGCATCGTAGGTATTATATATTGTCTTACAACAGAGCTCCATATTAATACGACGAAAGTAAAAACGATCGATTAAGCAAAATGGTTAAAGATGGCATAAATGAGAAGATAAGCCTATAGCGAAGGTCAAAGTTCAAGGAATTCCACAGCAGAGACTGGGCCCTATGGGAATTCTGATGCCGCATAAAAAAAATTTGGTATTAGGTATATTTTGATGCTAATGACCTAGTTTCATTTTTCATTTGATAAGCAAATCCAAATGGTAATTTCATGCATCCATTTTACAGTTAGGAGTGATTTCACGTATGTGTTTGCCATTTCCTTTGCCCCCTCATGGGGCAATATGTACAAAATATATACCGAATCCATATAATTTTATAAGGTACCTGAAATTTGATGCGAAGTTCTGCTTCTGTTACGTAAAATCCTAAGCAGCTTCCCCCCTAATTTACTCTCCCAAAGATCAACTAGCTCATTCATGGAGTACAATATTTCCATGTGGCCTCAAGTACAAAAACCTTATTCAAGGTTCTCGGGTCTCAAGCGTGCTGATTGTGAATGCTGCCACATCAGTTTCCCTCACGAAGACAGCTGCAGAAGAATCAGTGCTGCCTTTTTAAAAGACTCACTTTGTGGTGAATTTTAAATTGCAGGCATTCAAGAGCAAACCTCTTGTGTATCCATGTCCATAAATCTTGACCTCATCCCTTGGTGGTTTCCTTCGTCCCGGCTGAATCAGCGAGGGAAGCATATAACTTTTGAAGAAGTTGCATGATACAAATGTTTTGAGGAATGCCTTCAGCTTTCACTAGACGCCGAATTTTGCTTTCCGGTAACAGAATCCCTGGTCCAAGTGAGATATGCGAACCTTTATCTGGATCCAAACCAAATTCTGATGGGATAAATCTCTGCAAGAAATTGTGTCTTTTGATAATTAATGAAAAAATAATTAGCATTCGGAATTAAATATATGCCATCCATGCAAGTCAGTTCGTTTTTCTTATGCCTCGCTAATTATAAGTCTACTCTTAGCTGTCACTACATGGATAATTAACTTTTTTAAACCTAATACTTTGTTGCTAAACCAAAAAATGCTTCTGGTTTTGCTTTTTGCAATCTATGATATCAATTTAACTTCAACTTAAGAGAGACGAAACTAACCCAGACTGCATCCATAGAAATAAAGAACATCTCAAATTTCCATTTGCACCAAATTAATAAAATCTGCTTTCTCTTTAACCATTAAAATTAAACAATGTTTTAGCTAGAAAAAGAGCAGAGAAAAAAAGAGAGGGGAAAAAGATAAAGAAGACGAAGAAGAAGAACTCAGAGTGTATTTGCAGAAGCATGAATTAAGTTGAGCATTTAGATTTGTGTCTCACAAGAATTCACAACTAAAAATGCAAGAAAAGAGATAAAAAACATTTTACTTTGGAAAGATTTCCCTCTACTCAAAAGGAACAAACACCTTGTTCTTTCCACTTCAAATAATCCCCCACAAATCATGGTTAAGATGTGATCGTTTTCCCCCTTTTTTCTTCACACCCAATGACAAAAGTAACAATCTACATGAATTTCCCTTTCGATGCACTTGCTTTTTCGAAAGCAAAAATAAACCCTTGGAAATATAACGTTTCTCTTTGCTTTTTAACATGTACTTGGGCACTTGAACTTTATAAAATTTAAACCGTAAATTGGTTGTGTTTCCTGTTATTCTTTCTCCCCCTTGGTCCTTTTAATGGCCAATTTAAAAATACAGAAGCAAGAATTTTCCCAAAATTCCCCCAAAACTTGGGAAACATTTTGTACATGCTTCATTCACAATCCAAACCTTAAAATTTCCCCAAAGTCGTTTTTGCACCCCTATCATTTTAAAAGGCAAGAAAAAACAGAACGAACCCCCTTCCTCAACAAAATAATCAAGGTAAAAGGTAAAATAAAAAATTTTTAAACCCAAACCCTTAACAGACCAGTTTCTTAATGCTTGAAAAAAGAAATTTCTGGCCCAAAAACCTGTTTAGATGATATGAAAGTACAAATCCACCTTTTTGTTAAAAAGACCCCCTATCCCCAATAAACCCCAAAAAAAACAAGAAAGAAATAAAAAAAGCGGGGCACACCCCCTGAACGACCATCATTAAGCATAAAACACCAAGTTTAGCTACAGGGAAAAAAGTTGTGCCCTTTAGGAGTGTAATGCCGTGTGAGAGAGAGAATCGGCTTGAGGGCTTGTTTGGGTCGTTGAAAGCGGAGTCGCGACGAGGCGAAAGTTTGGGTAAGAAACTTGGACTCCCCTTGTGCTATTTCGTTTGCCCCGGTTTCTGTCACACCGTTATTAAACTTGTTTGTTGCTGTGGATGTGGTAAAATTTCGTCATTCTTTTCGGTGTGCCATCCCTTTTCGAGGGATTTTTGCTAGTGGGGAAAAAATATTAAATTTTTTCCGTGTTTGAAATTCGACAACAGGAATGGAGAGTTGCTATAGAAAAGGAAGGAAAAAAGGGGGAGGAAGATGAAGCCACTAAAGAAAAAAACCCTTTATTTTTTTTTTTTTATTTTATCCTTAAAATTTCGAAAAAGGGGTAAATTAATATTTTATTACAAATAATAATTATTTCCCAAAAAAAATAATAATTAGAGCCCAATTCTGTTTGGATCCTAATTTCTATTTTAAATGACTTTTGTCCAAAAGAAACCCCAAAATTTTTATACAATTAATTTTTTTAAAACATTTATACTTAAAGTTATGTTTTAAAATATTGTGTGTATTTTTTTTTGATAGATTTTTATATTTACGATTAAAAGGTTTTTAAATTTAAAATTTAAAAAATATTTATATATATAAAGAAAAAAAATAATAGAAAATTTTTATTTTTTAAAAAAATAAAATAAATTTTTTCCATTTAATTAAATTTCAATTCAAACAAAAATTTTTTAAAAAAAAATCTTTTTCAATTATCAAATATTAAAAAATTTAAGTTGTTAATATGTAAGCCTAAAGTTCAGCTAAATAACCGTAAATTGATGGGCCGTGGTCAGCAAAAAAAAAAAAATAACCAATAAGAATTTGATAAAAAAAAAGGCAAAAATCAGGGAAAATTTGGGGCAAAATCCCTCAAATTAAGCACATTAATTATACAATTGTCTATAAATAGGGGAAAAAAAATTCCAAAAGTCCCTTTTGGGCAATTTGAATTGGAAAAAAACAAAAAACCGAAAAAAAACGAGAGGAAAAACCCGAAAAAAAAAAAAAAAGGGAAAATGTGCAGGTGGGATTTTAAAAAGGAACCCACACCAGCGGGGCTGGGAGGGACGGCTACCCCCCCACGGTGGTGGCGGCCCCCGGCCGGCCCCAAAAGCCCGGCCCCCCCCGGGGGGGGGGGGCCGAAACCACCCAAACCGGTGAGTCCCAAAATTCCCGCTGATTTTGTGAAATTTTATAAAAATGTAAATATAAATTTTAAAAAATTTTGAAATTTTTTTTTCTGGATATTTTTGTATGTAGTTTGAGGAAAATATTATTTAGATGAAAAAAAGTCCCGAAAAATAGGGTCCCTTTAAAAAATAATGCCAAAAATAAACACATTTCGGGTTTTGAAGTAAATGACCCTTTGGAGTGTGTTTGGGGTCAATTTTTTTTTGTAGGATGCTCCTATGATATAGAACGTTTGTGAAGCCTTTTTTTTAAATTTTAATTTTCAAAATTTTTAAGTTAATTTTTAGCCCCAAAAAGAGGAAAAATTGGGTAATTTGGGGTTAATTTTGATTTAGATAGTAATTAGATATTTAGGGATGTTAATCTTTGATGTGGAAAACTGATCCGTGATGGAGTGTTAAGTATAAGTAAAGAAGGTGTTATGTGGTAAATGTAGAAAATTAGGAATTGTGAATTAAAAATTAATAAATATGGAAAAATTAGGGTTTTAATTTGATAATAAAATAATGAAAAATTTTAACATAAAAAAATTAAACAAAATTCAATTTTAGGTAATTATATGAAAAATGTAAAAATTTAAAACATGAGTAAATTCGGACACTAATAGGGTTTTAAATGTACCGGATGAATAAAATGGACTAGGGGTAGTAAAGTATTTAGGGATCGGGAAGTAATATGATTAAT
>JAMXBC010000092.1:0-49289 GCA_024138005.1 Lumnitzera racemosa | reverse complement strand
TTTTGTATATAATTTTTCAATCTCATACCTTTTTTTTTTAGCAAATTATATTTTATATATATAATATAATTTTCCTTTCATGCCAACATGTTGCTTCTTAAACATTACATTAACCCCAATTGTTAAATAGCACCTTTGACAAATGCACAAGGATAAATGCAAAAAAAAAAAAAAGTTCTTTAAAACTAACAACTAATATTATTTATTGAAGTTTAAAGTTACTGTTTTTAGGTTTCAATTATTAGTTTTAAGTTTAAAGTCAGTATTGAGCTTAATCCATTTCTTTAAAACTTCAATGCAATATGTTTTTGTGCTTTTAGTAATATAATTTATTTTTTCCAATTATTAATATATATCATATATTTATGAGTTCTGAAGGGTAGATACCTAGATACTTCAAAATATGTACCATATATATTTTAGAGTATAGGTTTTAAGATAGATACAAGGTATGAAAACTTCATACCTATACCTATACCCTACCCCACAATAACGGGTTCTAGGAAATTGCCTCATGGAATCTATTATGTAATCTTAAAGACCCACCAAAATTGACTTAGTCAAGTAAGGTATGAGTAAGAACCTTCTACAACAAAGCTATCTACTTACTCCTAGTATCTTTAAGGTTGAAACCAACCTTTGAAAAGAAAGCTTAAGAGGAACCAAACAAAATCTTTCAACAACAACAAACCTAGGCGCTGTTGACATCAAATACACTCCTATGCATATGTTCTGTAAAGCCCTTTGTATAAGCAACTCCCACAATAATATTACATCAACTCCTATAATGATGCTTAGAGTACCCGATCCATCATAGCCTTTAACTACATATTCATGCCACACATCTGTAGCGTCGATAATAATCTCTTCTAACACAAACTATTTTCCTTCCATTTATCATATATTTTGTCAATTCATGAAACATCAAACCGAAGTGATGGAAAAATAAACAATAATAAACCCTGGTACCTTAGAAGATGTCGATTCTCTACAAGCTAAAATAACATTCCCTTGCTCATCATAAGAACTTCTATAAACCTATAGAAATCTAATCTCCTAAAGTTCCCATATAATCTTAAACTACCATATACTATCAACTCCTAACCAAAACACTAAATGTAAGGATAACACGATAACAATGCAAATAACCATCAACAAATTCACTAATAACTACTATAAACATTCTACACTGTCCAACAAGCATAATATAGTCACAATATCCACCAATACTCGATAACCTCATTAACGAATCACGAAAAACCAATCGAAATGGTAGAATATGAAATTGTAAGTATCCATATTCCCTATTAGCCCCGGGAGTCAAAAATCAAGATGCAATATCAAGTATCATCAAATGCATATCAATATCTCTATTGTTGGCTACACATTAAAAGCATCATCCATTTTGACCAGGGTCATCATTCATATCAAGACTTACTACATCAACCTTTTTTTTTTATCTTATTTAGCCCCTTCTTGGGAAAGATTCCTTCTAATTTTTAAATTTTTTTAACACCATAACCAAAACCTTATATTAACCTCTTTCATCCTTCACAAAAGATATAAAATTTACAACATTCACCAAAAAATTGCCCTTTCTTTTGGCAGGGGGGTTTCCAAACATAAAGTAAAAAGGGAAAGGGGGTTTACTTTGGGCAAAAACCTAAATTAGAATATCTATTGGGAAAACAAAATTAGAAACTTTACCTTTTAGTAAAAAGGAAAAAAATTCCCTGAGCTATCCTTCCTTTAAATATAATAGGATCTGGGATGTGATGTAGTTGATAATTTTCAATTTATCCCCCAAACCTTTTTTTACAATGTTAGAGTAACCCCCATGATTAAAAAAGGGGTTAGCACAAACAAAAAAAACAACCCGTTGAAAAAGGAACTTAACTGAAAAAAAACTTTCCATTTACTCAACTCCAATTAAAGGGGGATTGGGCCTAAAAAATGGCAATAACAACACCTTAACCTTGAAAAGTTTCTCCCCACATCCTTTACAAACTCATAACCAGGGAAAAATTTCTAAATAATAAAAATAATTTTTTTCCTCTTTTTTTTTTTTTTACTCTCTCTCTCTCTCTCATTTAATGGGCAATTATTTTTTTTCCTTTTTTTCCTTTTTTTTTTTTGCTGACCCTAAAAGAGAAATTCAAAACCTTAAAAAAAGCCTTAAGCTTTGACCAAAGGGAAAAGTGGTTAACCCCAAAAAAAATTTTTCAAAAGAAAAAAATTTGGGGTTTTTTTCTCCTCTTGGGGGTTATTAAAAAGTTATTTTTTTTTAAAAAAAAAAAGAAAAAAAAAGGGATATGTGCAATTTAACAAACGGTTATTAAGCCCCAAAAAAATTAAAAATTGAATTGGGTTTTTTTTAATTTTCAATTAATTTTATGCAAAATTAAAAATCAAATAAATTTTTTAATTCAACTGACCCGATATTAGGCACAACTGAAAAAGGGTTTTAAAAGTAATCATCTACATGACACACCATTAAAAATTTTTAAAAGAAAGATTTGTAGATAAAAAATTCCCCAACAAAAATCTTGATGCAATAGGGGAAAAACTTACTCTAACAAAAAGGGAAAAACCCCCCTTAGGAAAAAGGTTTTTTAAATATCGAACCCTTTAACCCAATCCTAAGGCAAATAGGTAATAAAACCCCGGGGTAATAAAAAAAACCCAAAATAATTACATTTCTAATTACTAATAATTGAAAAAAATAATATTGGTAAATATTTTTTTAAAAATAAAATAAGGTAAATAAAAGTTTTCATGCAATCTTCTTAACCCTTTCATTTTTTAAAAATTCTTCAAAAAAATAAAAGGGAAATCAAGCCTATCAATTGGAAATTTTAATAAATTTTAGAAACTCTTTTAAGGGGTTTTTCAACAAAATTCTTTTAAATTTTAAATTATTAATATAGTTAAAATTTGAGTAAGTCGGTAGTACTAAAAAAGATACGAAAAAGAGAAAAATGTGATACAACTTTCATTTCCTATTTTTTTGTACGATCCGCAAAACCTTTAGACAAATCCATGGAAAACCAATTAGGGTTAAATATTATTACTAACATGTTAATACCCCGTTTTTTTATGTTAATGCATCCCCAAGTGGTTGTTGGTTTGTTTTTTTCCATATTTTTTTAAATCTACTTCCTAATCCGCCTCACGTCCAATATTTTTATCAAACATATGTATCACTAAAAAAAGAGCTGGAAAAATAACGGGTGTAAACAGACCGGGAAAAAAAATTAAAAAAATAAAAGGGATGAAGAAATAAGTACCAAAATTTTAATTAATAAAAGGGTAACTCCACAAAAATAAGATGGCAAACAATTTTGTAATCTATTGAAAAATTTTTTTGTTACTTTACACCAAAATTTAAATGTTTTCTAAAAAAATAAGTTTTGCATTAAAAATCGTCTTGTTCTTCTTTTTTCCCAATTCTTCTTTTTTTTTTTTTTTTTCCCCCCCCCCCAGATTAATTGATTTAATGGCATTTTAATACCCCAAGATTTTTGGAAGAAAACAATAAAAGGTGATTACAATATGGGTTATAAAATTATTTTGTAAATCTATTTTTAAAGTTTATTTTAGGCTTTTAGTTTTAATTTTTTCCCATGATATTATTACCATTTAAAAATTATTTCTTCATATAATAACTTTTAGCAGGGGGCATTTTTCCAGTATAAAGATATATTAACTAAATAAATGAAGGGAAATTTTTGTTTTTTTGCACTTTAAAGGACGAAAGGGGCCAAATTTGGGAAATGTGAAATTTTGTAATTTGTGTAACAGTTGGAAAAAACACAAATTAAAATTTAAAATTTTAAATTTGGGCCCAAGTAATGAAAACCCCAAAAAAGGAAAGGGAAGAGTTTTTGGGGGTCAGGAACCGGATTCGGAACCAGAAAAGGAAACCAAAGGGCCCTCCAGTGGGCCCAAATCTGCCTGAAGGGTTTTTGGGTCGATCTCAACGTCTTTGGAAAATTTTCTAATCACTATTAAGATTTTTCAATAAATCATGCTGTGTTTTAAAAGGGGAAGGGAAAAAAGTTTTGTTGCGTGGTAAAAGGAAAAAAAAAATCCCTTTCCATTTTTCCCCTTTTTTTCATTTTGTTTTTAAAAATTTTGAATTAAAGAATGAAGTGGATGATATTTTTTGGGCCTTTTTTTTGGGGGAAAAACAAGATGACCCAGCCAGCGAAGCATTGAAATTTTTTGCACACGGGAAAAAAAGGGGAAACCTTCAAAGCCAGGGCCCAGGGGCATTTTTCCCTTTTAAAAAGAGAGCCTTTTTGGGCCTTTGGGGGGTTTTTGGTTATAAATATGGTAATCTTAGAAACAAATTTTTTAAATTTTTTTTTTTGGGGGGGAAAAAAATTTATCTAAAAATTACTTTTACTATCTCCCCCCATTTTTTCTTTAGTAACAATTGGTGGACCCAAAAAAATTTGCCCGAGCAGAAAGCGAATTAAAAAACGAAAATATATATTTAAAATTTTTTTTTTCCCTTTTTTTGAATTGGGGAAAATTTTTCGAAACAAGGGGGTTGGACATTGGGAAACTAACCCAGCAAAATTTCCCCCCCTTTCATCTGATTTTAATTCTAAAAAATTTAAGATAAAAGAAAAACCCCCTCCCTTTCCCAACAAAATTCCAACTTTTTAATCACTTCCAATATGTTTTTCCCCAAGAGAAATAAACACGATTTATAAGGTAGAAAATATTTTTGGGCCCTTTAAACCTTTTTGGGAGTTCCCCCAAAAAAATTTCTATTCTTATAATTACGATCCATAAATCCCATTTTTTTTGGCAATATGCTTTTTTAAAAAGTCTATTGTGTAAAAAGATAGGGTTTTCATGAATTTATTTTCCCCCAATATTTCCTGAAAATGAGAAAAAAAAGTCTTTTTATTTTAAATTGGGTTGAAATGAACAGTCATTTGTTTTTTGGGCAATTCAAGATGAAAATCTGTGGATCATGTTTTTCTTTGGAAAGAGAAGTGGAATAAAAACCCTTTTAAAAAAAAAAAGGGAAAAAATTTGGGAATCCCTTAAATAAGGCATTAACACTTTTCAAAGATTTGAAAAATTGAAATACCCCATTTTAAACGGTTTTCATAGAAAATCCACAAACAATTGTTCAACATGAAGAAAATGAATTAGGGAACAAAAGAATGCAAAATTTTTTTTTTTTTCTTTTTTTTTAAAAAAAAAAAGTTTAAATTATATTCACCATTTTCTTAAAAATTATATTATTTTTTTGGGGGCCCAAATAAAAAAAATTTTTAGTAAAACAAAAAAATAAAATTGGGGGTAATTTTAAACCCCCATCTCACCAGAAAATAGAGAGTAAAACTGAGAATGAATGACTCATTTGCAAAAAAAAGGGTCCTTCCTAATCTACCTTGGGTTGAACTCCAATTTACAAAACCTATTCATCTTAGGATTAGCACAAACCAAAACAAATCGAAAGAAAAGAAAAACAAAAAGCGACATAAATGGGATTTTTTAAAAATAATTCACATCCAAAACCTTTTAAAGACTTTGCTGTTTCTTAAATTTTATATGCCCCTTTTAAATTTTTCTTCATCTATCTATTTTGGTGAGTGCAAACGAAAAACGGGGGAAAAATTTGTGGATTTTTTAGGGGAATTGTTTGCATGTTTTTAGATGAAAAGGATAAAAATTTTCTCTATAGTGGGGTGTTCTTTAGAACACGATGTATGGGCTTTACGTTTTTTTACATTATTGTACTTAAATTTTTGGATTCACCCATAATTTTTAAAAAATTTTGCTGCTATTTGTTTTTTTTTTAATTGAAATTTTTTAATGGTTTTTTTTAAGGGTTTTGGATTTGCAAAATAAAAATTAAATCAAAATTGAAATTATGGGGAAAGCAAAATTAACCCCTTTTAAAGTTTTGAGAAAATTTTTTCTTTTTGGGGTGCTTGACCTTTAATAAGTACTCATATGTCAACTGGGGGGCTTTTTAAACCTCCGATCCCTTTTGTATTAGGTACAATTAAACCATTGGGGGATTTCAAGGGGTCCAGCTTGAAGTTTCCCCAATTATGCCCTTATGGCAGATTTTTTTCCTATAACCCCATGTTTAAAGAAAAAATTTTAAGCGAAGTACAACTAGGGTTTGATTTTTCCGAATAAGAATTTCCCAAAACTAGAAATGTCTTTTTTCAACTTTCATGGGGGGTGGGCCCGGGGGAGGGGCAAATTGGGCCCTCACCACCTCCCCCCTTTATAAATTTAAAATGGAAAAAAAAAAAAAAAAAAAAAAGTAAAATTTTAAAAAGAAAAAAAAAGGGGGAAAGGGAAGCAATCTTTTTCCTTCAAAACCCATCCGATTTTTAAAGGGAAAAAAAAACCCAAATATTGTGGAGGAACGGATATTAAAATGCTCACAAGCACATTTCTAAAAAGGGCATTGAATATATGCAATTGGCAAGCCCCGGCACAAACAAAAAGACGTTTCCCCAAAACAATTTTTTTTAAAAAACTTAGGGGGGAAAAACTGATCCCGCTATTTGGGGTTTTTTAAAAAGTTTGCCATTGTCTGAGTGAGGGAAAAAAAAGGGTTTTTCCCAAATCTAGTTTTTTTCTCTTATGGTGTTGGGTACCTATTCCCTTTTATAAAAAAAAATTTAAAATTATTTATATTTTTAAAAATGAGCAGGGTTTATAATCCCAAATTTTACTATTTTGAGCTCGTTAAATGATTAAAAAATAAAATAAAACCCTTTTTTTTATCCTTAATACAAAGCTTTCATAGAAAAATCAAAAAGCAATTTTTCAAAATCATCTTGATGATCAACAAATTTTTAAACCACTATACTATTTTTTTCTATCTTTCTAAATTTTAAAAAAAATGAAGAGAAACCGATTTAAGAAATTAAAACTTTTGAACTTAATGACTTTTGTCAAATCATCCTAATGTTTGGGCCCCAAAAAATGGATTTTAAACTCTTTAAATTAGTATTTGGAAAGAGCTTACAAAGAGTCCAAGACTAATAGTTTTCCCTCAAAGTACATGAGTTTAGTTAAAAAATATTAGAGGCAGAAAGATCAATGCATGATTTTTAAATTCCAAATATAGTTTTGACCCTTTAGTTTTTTATCATCCAAAAATTTAAAGCTCAAGTAAGAAGGGGTTTTAAAACCTAATAATTAAAAAAAAAAATTTTAGCTCCTCTATACTTCTTTGTTTTTGGGTTAATGTAAGTTTGCAACTTAGAAAGGGGTGAAATGTGCATTTAAATTTTCCCAAATTTTTCTATTTTTATAAATTTAAACCCTTTAAAACCCTTTTTTTTTATTTTTAAAAAAAAAAAAAAATCGTTTAAACTTGAAACACATTGTTTAAAAAAATTTTTAAAAAATTTTTAACCCCATTCAGTATTTTTCTATAAAGGGGGTGAAGAATTTGATTTCTTTTGAAAAAACCTAAATTTAACTGAAAAAATTTGGGCAACCTTGTTTTTTTCCCTCGGGGAATTCATGATTTTTTCCCATGCACACGAATGGAGATGATTATATGAAATTTTTCCAAAGGCATGATGGGTACTTTGCAAAATAATAGAAAATGCATGCAATGCCAAAATAAAAAAAAGAAAAAAAAAAAAATTGAATTACACAGGGCCTTTTAAGGAAAATTTTATTCTTACCTTCTTCTCGATTTTTGGACACATAAGGCTTATTTAAGGACAAAAATGGCCTCCCACCTTTAGGGGGAAAAAAAGGGGAAAAAAAAAAAAAAAATGTTATTTGAAACAGGCCCAAAGAGCCATTGGCATTTTTTGTGGCCTAAAAAGGAAAGGGGGTACCAGCCCTAGACAGAGCCTCGTGCAAAAAGAAATTTTGGGAGGTTTTTAAAACATAGTGGGGAAGGTGGTGTAAAGAGAGGGCGACCCCCACTGCAAGAAAACATCTCCCCTTTCCCAAATTTAACACCAAAACCCGTACTCTTTGCCTCCATATTTAAAATTATTCCACATTATATCGTTTTTACAAAATCAAGTACAATTATGTAGTATTATTTGGATTTGACTCTTACCTTATGAACCCAAATACTTTTTAAATTTTATTTTTGTAAAAAAAATCCCCCTAAGGGTTTTTCGGTAAATAATTTTTTACCAAAAGAAGACATCCGTTGCAAAACTTTATGCTTAGTTGAATTTTTAAAAGTAAAAGAATGATATTTTTGTTTTTTCCAAAATATAAAAAAAAAATTTAAAAAATGGATACAAAATTTTACATATATTGATTTTTTTTTTTTCCCCTTTTTCTCCCCAAATTTTTATTTTTATTTATTCTGAAGACATTCCATGCTTTTGGATGAGCTAAGCCAAACCTTTTTAAAAATTTAAAAATTTTTTTCCAATGTAAAATTTTAAAAAACCAAATAAAATCTTTTTGGGAATAATTGTACATAAGTTTTTCCCAATACTGATCATTTTGTATTTAAAAATTTCCCCCATTTCCAACCCCCAATAGATTGTAAAGGGGAAAAAATTTAAGTCCCTTTTGGCAGGGGAAGATACATGACTAATTTTTTAAAAGTTTCAACAATCAATTTTAATTTTAAATTTTGTAGTAAGCAAAAAAAGGGTTTCTGAAAATAAAAGTTTGGCAAAGACCATGTTCTTGGAAATTAAAATTTGATGTCAAAAAACAATCACATCCCACTTAAAATTCATAAAATATAAGTTTTTCCCCAAAATGATTATTAAAAATAATTTTTAAATATTCAATTGATCCATCAATAAATGTCAATCTTCTCAAAATTTTTTTTTTCTTTTAAGGAAAAAATTTGGGAAAAACCCAATTAGTACATGTAGATGTAGGGTATAAAATTGTGTTTGGGTTTTTAAAAAAAATCACAGGAGAAGAAAAAGGGATTAATTTCTTGTACTTCCAGCAGCAAAACAAACGAATTTCAATATCGAGACTATTTTCCCTACTCCCAAAGGGTTTAAAGGGAATAAAGGGCAAGCTATGATCTGTTCACTTCTTTCTCTCACTCAAATTTTCTGTTTCTTTTTATTTTATAGAAAGAAATACAATAAACTTGATTGTTTCCCTATTAGTGATAAAGAAAATAAAAAAAATCATTTTCATATTAATTGAGAAAGCAAAGTGAAAAGTAAAAAATTTAATTTTAAGGAAAAAAATTAAAATTACGTGGGTGTCAATACTTTTGTTGGTCAAAAGAAAGGTTTTTGGGGTGCCCTTTGTTTTAAACTTATAAAATTTTTTGGTTATAACAATTTCATTTTTACATTTGCCCTTTCCCCTTTTTAATTTAAATTTTATCTATAAATTTAAAAAAAAATTTCGCTATAAATACCTTCATGGGAAAAATTTCCCCCTCATCCCCAAAAAAAATTCATGATTATTCAAAGAACAACCTTTTATATTGCCTAAGAAAAATTAAAATTTTCTAATTTTTAAACATGAAAGAATTTTTTGAGAATTTTAAAGGCAAGCAAATTTAAAGGTTTTAAACCGCTTTTTAATAGGCTATAAAAGAGATCAAAATGAAGGGTTTAAGAGGGATTTCCGACATAGCCACTCGATGTTTTTAAGTTTAACGTTGGGTTTAATTGAAGGGAAATGGAAATTTTTTACCAAAGTACACAAAGTTTTAATTTTATTTACTTTTGGGGAGGTGACTTATATTTATAAAAAAAAAAAGGGGCCCTGCCGAAAGTTAAGAGACCTTTAAAAAGGATAGGGGGCCCTTTTTTTCATAAGTTAAGGTAATGGAATTGTGTAATCCAACGGGGTTCCCAAATTTTGGGCGGAAGGGGGTTTTTTGGGGCTGTTTTTCAACCCCTTATCCCTATTTTTTACCCTTTGTGAGCTACTATACTAAAAAGGGTTTTATTTAGATAATTTTAAAAATAAAAACAAATATACTAAATCTAAAACAAAATTTAGTTTTAGGAAATTTTATAAAAAATTTTAAGTTTTTTTTCACATAAAAGAAAAAATCCATCCCCCCAATTTAAAGTTTAGCGGTACCGAATATTTTTAGAATACTAAATTAAGACCCAAAAAGGAATATTAGAATACTCGATCTTAATGTGTTTTAATTTCACTTTTGGGAAATTGGGCCCTTTTAAAAGATTCGAGCATATTTAAAAAACAAAAAAATCTAATTTAGGACTGAACCCAAAATGGGATAAAATGAATGTTTAGTAAATAATGGGGTTACACATGGAAAAAAATAAGCTAAATTATAACTTAGAATTTTAATAAAAAAAAAGTAAAAAGAACAAAAAAAAACCTTTTTATATTATAGGAAAATCTAAAAAACCTAATGCTTACAATTGATTTGACGGCCACAAAAAACCCCCAAAATTTTATTTGGGTTATTCCCTTCCCTATAAAAGGAGTTTTTATTTTATGGTACTCCGGAGATTTAGGATCATATAGGTTTTTAAATTTGTAAGTATTTTTACGCATTAATTAGTTTTTTCCCCAAAGTTTAAAGTGTGGTTACTGTTAATTTTAATTTAAAAAAAGTTAGAACTCCGTTTGGGAAAAAAGTAACAACCCGAGAAGTATGGGCTGATGGTAGAATAAAAATTTTCAAGAAAAAGGAGTATCCAATAAGTCTTGTAATATTACCTTTACAATTACGATTAATAGTGGGAATAGATTAGTTTCTAAAAAAAAAAGTCTTGGGTAGATGTAGAAATAAAATTATAAACCTTAAATGAAGGAGAAACAATTTAAAGGGAAAAGGTTTGGGAAAATTTTGTTGCATATGAAATCAAGACAAATGACCCCCACATAAAGATAAATTTAAACCAACCCAGGGATTTAGAGTTAGCACTGTAGTGTTTGCTTTAAAGTTTTTGGAAAAAATTATCTCTTTTGGATACGGTGGCAAGATTACTTGATCATAAGATTTTAAATTTATTTTTTTCCGAAAGAAGGATTTTGTTTTTTAAGGCAAAAAGATGATTAAAATTTAAATTAAAGATTATGTCTGAAAAATAAACTATCACCTTGGAAAAGCTATTTTCGGTGGCGGATGCATTAAGCGAAAAAATTTAGAAAGGTTCCTTACTATTAACACCCCAAACATGCATTAGTGCAAAAATTTTTGAGAGAATGCAAATTGGGTTTTTACGGGGTGTGAACCTAAAAAGTCAATTGAGGGAATTTTGGGGAATTGCAACCTCTTTTTTGGGAGAGGATAAAGCAAAGCAAGGGGAAAGGGATAAGGGGTCTGATGGAATAAAAGAAAAAATTAAGTAACGGACGGGACTTTTGATTTTTAAAGTAGAGGGAAAGAGGTATAAAAAAAGTTAGGGGAAGAATATATTTACCATAAGATCCGACATAAAAGCAAATTTTGGATGAACCCACTTTAACAGGTTAACTGTGAAACCCAGAAGAAATAAAATGAAAAAAAGGGGATTTGAAACTCTTTATTGGTGAATGGATGAAGAAGAGGTAGCAAAATTTATGTTTAAAAATGCATTACGGGGCAAAACAATTTAAAAGGGAAAAACCCCAAAGCCCCCGGGTCACAATTAAAAACCCTTTTAAAGAAGTCCCCGAGATGGAAAGGGGAAAATTTTACTAGGGTTTTTTGTAGTAGAAACTCCCAAGACCAAGTTGGATGAAATTTCCCAATTTGGGTTTTCGTGGATAGGCTAAGAAGAGTGCACATTTCTTAAATTATCGGACGGGTGATTCAAGGGAAAGGAGGGGCAAACCCTTTTATTTTGGGGAAAATAGAAAGGGTTTTAACATGGTGACCTAAGAATTTGGGTTTCTGATGGGGATAGTGGGTTTTGTATCCAAATTCTGGGAGAGTTTACAAACTTTGGATACAAAGTTGCATTTTGGTTTTGGTTTAATTCACCCACAGACAGATGGACATTCTAAGAGAACAATTAAAACCCTTTAGAAGAATTTTTCAAAGTATGCGTGTTGATTTTGGAGGAAAATTGGGATAAATTTTTTGTCGTTGAAAAATTTTTCCAAACAAAAATAGTTACCCTGCAACCATATGGGATGGCACCTTTGAACCCTTATATGGGAGAAAGTGTAGATCACCACGGGTTTTGGGGGTCACGAAAGAAAACCAAAGTTTGGACCAAAATTTTTAAATTAATCAAAAAAGTGAAAAGATTAACATTGTTCGCCCAGCGGAAAAAAGAAGCTCAAGCCCCATTATAAATTTTGGGCTTTTTAAAGGGGAAAAGGGCTAGGGGATTTTGGGAAGTTGGTCTTTGGGGGCTTATTTAAAATAACCCCTCATTCAAGGACCCCAGAAAATTTTGGTTTTTAAAGGGGGGAAAATTTGAGGCCCACGATACATTTTTCCTTTTTGAAGTATTGAGAAATTTGGAAATGTACCTATAAAAAAGTTTTCCCCTCCAAGAAAAAAGGGGGCTATCTAATTTTTCCTATTTTTTCTATTTTAAAAAAATTCATTAAGAACCCGAATACGATAGTGGAGATAACCCAAAAGGATTTAACAAAAATTTTAAAACTTGTGAGGTAACCCATAAAAAAAATTGGATAGTCGGGTTTAGAATTTAAAGGGAATAGGGGAAGTGGAGACTGAAGATTCAATGGAACGAAGGCCCGACTTAAAGTTTAATTGGGGGAACCAAAAGTCGCGATGGTGGAGCAGTATCCATGGCTTTTCTAACTTCCCCGGGTTTAGTAAAATAGGTGATTAATATGTTTAGCCTTTAAGTAAAAATTTTTAATAAATAGAATTTTTTGGAAAAAAATTTTTTTTTGAAAGAGGGTAAAAATTGTAAGCTCAAAGTTAAGCTATTTGCCCGGGAAGGATTAAACTTAAACATAAAATTTAGAGCAATGGGTTTTAAAAAAATCCAATAAAAACCCAAATTATAAACTGTGGGGGAAAAAAATTTTAAATAAAAATGACCTCATAAACTTGAATTTAAAAAAATAAGTAAAAAAAAAAGAGACTATAAAAATTTAAAATTTTAAAAATTTAAAAATTTAAATTAAAATTATCGAAAAAAAAAAAAGTGTAATCAAATTAACAAAAATTTAAACAAGAGTTTAGTTTTATATGTACCTTAAAATTATAGAAAAAACCTAAAATAAATTAAGAATGTTTTACATTTTAACTTCCGTGTAAAAAAAAAAATTCCGAAATTATTTAAAATTTGGGGCCAAAAAACCTTAATAAATAATTAAAAAAAATTTTTTAAAATTTATTTGGGAAAAAATTAGAAAAAAAAATCAAGGGATAAAAATTTTGATGAATTTTTCCCCGCGTGGCAATCAGGATTTTTGAAGAAAAAAATTTACCCAAAATTAAGAACAAGTAAAAATAAAACCCAAAAAATTTAAGGGAAATTTGGACAATACTTATCTAATTTAATGCATATTAATTAAAAACCACCTATAAATAGAGAAAAAATTCACAGAACCCTTTTGGGACAGTTAGGAATTAAGAAAAAAGAGATTTAAAAAATTAAAAGAGAAAAACAAAAAGAAAAAAAAAAAAAAAAAAGGAAAACTTGAAATTTAAAGGGGCGAGTGGGGCCAAATCCACACCCCCACCACTACTTGGGACCTTTCCACAACCACCCCTCACTCCAGACCCCCCCCCCTGGGCCCAAGCCGACAAAACTTGGACCGGAGTTGGAAAAAAAAAGGCATCGTCCTGGGATCCCTTTATCTCTTTGGTTTTGTATAATTTCAAAAAAATTTAAATTTTTATTTTAAAAAAAAAAATTTATGAAACTTGTTTTTCAAAGGGTTTTTAAATTAAATATGTAAAATTTGGGGAAAAAATAGTGATTTAGTTTAATCACGTTTTAAAATAAAAGGGTTCTTAAAAAATTTAAGCAAAATCTAGCATGTTTAAAAAACCTAGAAAAAAATTTACGTTTAAAGGAGAAATATTTTGGGCCCAAATTTTTTTTTTTGTAGAATAAATTAAGGGATTAAAATATACTATAAAACCATTTTTTTAAAAATTAAATTTTTTAAAATTTTTTAAAGGGTTAATTTTTGGGCCTTTAAAAATAGGGAAAAAATTTTAAGGTAATTTTTGGTTAATTAAAAGGATTGAACAAATTTATTAATTTAAATATAATTAGATGTTTAGAGGGGTTAATCTCTAAATTGGAAACCAATTTCCAAACCTTTTTGGAGAAATAAGAAAATTATTTGGGAATTTAAGTAGTAATTGGTAAAAAATTAGGAATATAAAAAATTTTAAAATTTAAAAAAATTTAAAAAAAAATTGGGTTATTTAGATAATACTTAAAAAAAATTTAAAGAATATACAAAATCTAAAACAAAATTTAATTTTGGGAAAATTTGGTAAAAAAAATGTAAGATTTTCTCACTTAGGAATAAATCCATCCCTAATTAGGATTGGTGGTACCGAAAAGGTTTTTAAAATACAAAAATTAAAACCCAATAAAAATATTGAATACTCGACTTAATGTGTTAATTTCACATTAGCATTCGGGGCAAATTTAAGATTCTAAAAATCAAACTAGAATCAAATTTTTTTGGAACCAAACCCCGAAATAGGGCAAAATAAATTTTTAGTAAATAATAGGTACAAAAGGGAAAAAAAAAATTTTAAGCTAATTATAACTTAGAATGTGAATCATTTAAAATATAAGAACTAAAAAAAAACCTTTTTTGTATATAGGATTTCTAAAGTGAACCCGGCTTGAAATTTGAGTGCCCCGGGCACTAAAAAACCCCAAAGGGCAATTTGGGGTTATTACTTACTGCATTATAGTGCATTTTTTTGGTACTTGGAGACTTAAGATTTTTATATGGTTGTGATTTAAGTAGTTTACGCTTTGCATTTGATGTATCGAAGGGCGTTTTAAAAAATTTGTAATGTGATTGATTGAATTGGTGTAAAATTTGTGAACCCCTTTAAAAATAAAAATTTAACCCCTTAAATTCGACTCTAATAAAAAAAAATTCAGGGCTTTGGGCAACCTTTTTTGGGGGATCATGGGATTTTTCCCCAAATACCGCCCCTTTTCGAAAAGGATAGCGCAGATTCCCATAATACCCTTCTTCATCCTTAGTCAAATTTAAAAGTGATAAAGGGGGTTCACTGGCTGGGGTAAGTAAAGGGTTTCGAAAGGACCGCAGGAGGAGTGAGTCTCCTTTGGCACAGTTTAGGTTTGGTTGGGGAGTTTGCGAAAAGGGAAAAACCCCTTCAACCCGGATTAAGAGGGTAAAATTTTTCCCCTAATTTGGGAAAACGGCCCGGACTACGTTGTGGATGACACTTGATTGTTGTTTGAAATTAAAATAATTCTTGATAATTTTTTTTTGTGTTTGTATACTCCCCATGATCCCCCAAATTTTCAACTTACAATCTTATTTTAACTCATCCCCTTTATAAAATTTTTTTGCGGGTCCTGAATTCTGAATACTGCAATTTTATGTTGCTATAAAAATTATCCAAGGTTAGTCCTTCTAAAGCTAGGGGGTGAGGAAAATTAGCTTAGCAGGGGAATGTATTTAAAAAAATTTTTTTTGGGGTTTAAAACTAAAAAGTTTGGGGATTTTGTTTGTAAACAAATAAACCTTTAAATTTTTAAAGAAATTCTTCCTGGAAAGTTTTGGGGTTTACATATAATTAAAAAAGTTTAATAAAAAATTTGATTTTTAACCAAATTGTATTTAAAACTTTTAATTGGACTATGTACTTAAAAACGGGAGTCGTCGGGGTTTTTAATGTTAAAATTTTGTCTAGGGAAAAGGTGTTTGGAAGCCAGTTTACTAGATAGAATAATTTTAAAACGCAGATTGTTTGCGACTCGAACTTCAGGGCGCAATAGTGGGACTATAAAAAGGCCAAAGGCAAAAGTAAACTGGGGTGATAAGTGGGGTTCAAATTTGGGAGAAAAGAAAAGCTAAGCCAGGGGCCCAAAAGAAATTTTTGGTGTGTACTTGAAGAGCCCTAAGGTCAAAATTACCCCCAATCAAAAAGGTTGGCAACGCCTTAAGTAAAATTGTTGAAATTTTTTCATTTTTTTTGCTAACAATTATAACTATAGAAAATTTCACCACATTTGGAATTTTTTAAGGTTTTAAATTTCCCAAATCTTTAAAAGTTTTTTGGGTTTAAAAAAAAAATTTTGGAAGGGGATCATTTCAAGAAATTTTTAAATTCCCACTAAAACCTTAAACCAAACCAAAGAAAAACAAAACACCTATATTTTTTTCCAACTAACAAACCCAAATTAGAGAAAAATTTTTTTAATTTTGCAATTGTAAAACAACCTTTTGGGGGGGGGGACTTGAAGGGTTCCCCTGTTTATATAAAAATGTATTTTTTTTTTGTTAGACCCTTGGATTTTTGTCTCAAATTGGGTTTGGTTTTTTTTGGGTAAAAATATTTTTTAGATAGGGGCAAGAAAGTTTTAGCAAAAGGTTGGCCTTTTTAATTTATTTTTTAAATGGATTTGAGTAAAGATTTTTTTTTTCCCATTTAAAAAGTGGTCAAATGAGTTAAATTTCCCAAAAACCCCATAAACCAAAGAAAGGGTCTTTTTAAAGGTTGGCCCGTTTAACACTTTTTAACCCCTTACTCATGGGACAACACTTTTAAAAAAACCTCTTTTTAAACAGATTTTTGCCCTTTTAAAAACAGGCCAAAGGGGAGCCTATCTAGATTGACTCTTTTTAACCTCACTTGTACATCCTATATAATTTTTGTGTTTTCATATTATTCAGTAAAAAAATTTCATGTTCCTAAATATATGAAATGTAGTAAGAAATTTTAAAAAAATGTTCTTATGGCAAAAAAGAACAAAAAACCCGTTTAAAAAATTTTTGCCCTTTTTTCCCAAATGGACATCAATTTTTTTGCCCAAACATCTTCAAAATTTTTCGTCAATCTCTGCCGAAATTTTTGGAATGCATTTCCTATTTCCCCTAGTTCCTTTTCCCACTAGAAAAAAAAAATTTTCACTAAAAAAAACCTAACCCCCAATCAATGAGTTAGGGGGCTGATTTTTTGGAAAAGGGTTTCGGAATCAATAAAATAAAATTTAAAAAAGGTCTTGGTATTTTAAAATAAAAAGGAACAAAAACCCAATATTAAAATTTTTAGGGTTTGTTTTTAATTTGAAAAAGGTTGAAAAGGTGTTTAAATCCTTTTTAAAAAATTTTTATGCCCTTTTTTTTCCCCATAAGCATGTGAGAATATAAAAAAAGGTAAAGTTTTCCCCTTTTTAGCCCCTTTTAATAACATTTTAAAAGGCCCCCATTAATGGGAACATTTCTTTTATCTTTTTTTGTTGTGTAAAAACTTTGAAAAGGGTTATTAAAAGAAAATGGGGGGTAAAGTCAACAAAAATAATAATAAATAAGTTTTTTTAATCAAAGAAATTATATAATATATAAATATATATATATATAAGCCAAAAAATCCTAAGGTTTTCATTCAAACCCACCCTTTCCCATTTTAAAAACCTCAGGGCAGTCTCACATCCCTCTCCCTCATCCCTTTAATTTGAAGTTTTTCCACTAGATTGACAAAGAAATCAAATAAACTTTAAATTTTAATGCTTGTTTAAAGGAAGTTTTTTCATTTAAAAATTGTTGAAGTTTTGGGAAAAGGCCCCCTCTCATAGAAATCGAAAAGGGTTTTGGGGTGTTTTTTCAAATTTCCAAAGGGGGGATAAATGAATGTTCATTTTTAAAGGGGTGTTCTTTTTATTTCCAAAGTAAATTTTTTTTTTTTTGTATTTCATTTTCTTGAAAAGATTTCCCTTTTAAAGGGGTATGGTTTTTAGGTTGTTTTTGAGAGATTGTAGAAAAATACCATGGAATATCATTATTTTTGATTATGATTGGTAGAAGGGGGTAAAGCCCGTAATTTTTTATTAAAATGGGGGCGATATTTTGTAGCTGTATGTTTTGTATGTAGGGGCATTTTGGGGTGATGTATGGAGAAAAGGGGTGAATATATTGGGTAATAAAATGATGAACTACCAACCTTAAAACCTCTTACTCAAGCCTTTTTCCTCCGAGGCTTGTAGGGACTTATAAAAAAATCCCTGTCCTTTTTACTCACTTCTAATGAGCTCTAATCCCAAGTCGACCCCAGTCAAACCCCTATAAGCTGCTTGAATTTTACTCTTTTCTACACTACTAAGAAAAATGATGCCCAAACCCTTTTAATTTTGGTCTTTTTTGACTGACCTCCTGGATACAATGCCTTAGTCCCCAGCTAACACGTTACCTTTGTAGCAAATTTTCCCTTTTAAATTGATCCCTACCTCCCAAAACAATTAAACCCCAAACCCGTCCTCGAACAAAATAAGAAATTTTCACCCTTTTACCTAATGTTTCGGAGCCCATAATAGCTTTCCACCTATCCTTCTCTTTTTTTGACAATATACTAATTCAAAATTTTTCTTAAATTTTTGTATATACTCTTTTTTGCTTTTATTAAGGAAAACTTTATTCCCCGTGTTACCCCCTTTTTGTAATTTAATGACTTTTGTTTCCCTTTAGGACTTTTTCTATAAATAGTTCACCATTAGTTTTTAAAACCCAAATTTTGATTTTTTCCCATTAATGGATATTTATATCCCGGCAAGTGCACCTATCAGTTTTTTAAAATTTGAATGTGATTTCCCAGTCAAACCCTCAGAGACTTTTTAGTATTTAAAATTAACCTTTGCTTTATTATCAACCGGGAAAATTAAAGAAAGTTTGAAATTAAAAAAAATACTAAAATTAACCAAACTAACTTAATTTTTAAGACTTAACTAAGGCAATTGAAAAAGCGATAAAAAATTTAAAAACGACTTCCCAAGGGAAAATAATAACGTATTTAGAAATTTTTTTCCCTTAAGTTAATCATGTGATCGCCTTTTAAAAAATATTCAATTCGGGTTTTTTATTATTCTTGGGGCCGGGGATTCACAACTAAAGTTTATACCTTTTTCAAGCATATTTAAACCCAAAACCTAAATTTTTTTTCACCCGGAAACCCCTTCACTTAAGGGATATAATTTAGAATTACATTAAAAGTATTAAAGGGGGGGGGGGTTTTTTCCCATACAAATAATTAAATTTCCGCCGGAAAAACAGGAAATTATCTCTAAGTATACATGGAACCCCTTCAATTTTTGTAAATATCTAATTAAAACATGCAATTTTTTCAATCAAAATGCATAATTTTCAATAAAAAATATTCAAAAAAATATCAATTTTAATAAATTTAAAGACAAAAATTGAAACAAGTAAAGATAGAAACTTTATTGAGAATTCAAAATTAAAACCCCCAAAAATCACATGAAACCCCCAGGGTTTCCCTAATCCTAAATACTCGAATTCTAAGCTACCATAATGAATCTAAAAAGAGTTTTCCCTCAAAAGCATTGAATTTAAAAAAGGAAAAACCCCCCCTTTTATTGAGAAAAAATCTCTCCCAATCTTGAAGTTTTGTTTTTTCCCCCGCCTTTTCCTTGAGTTCCCCTTAAGTCTCTTTCTCTTTCTCTTGTTCCCTCCCTTTCTATAAGTTCTTATTCTTTTGAAACCCCAAATGTCCCCCTTTTTAGCAATCAAAAGGATTCTGTTTTCGTCACCCCCAAAACAGTTTAAGACATGGGCGGGTCTCTTTGGGGCGTGTAACTTTTTTTGGCCCCCTAAAAGGGAAAAATTTTTTGCACAAAATTCTTTAAATTTTTTATTTTAACTCTATTTTAAATGAAATTTTGAACCTTTTTTTTTTTCGACCTAGAATGCGTTCAAAGGGAAAACCCAGAAATCAAAATTTTTCTTTAAATTAAAATATCCAAATTTTTTTAAAGAAAACAAAAAATGTGGGAAAAAAACTTTTAAAAACACCCAAAAAAAAAATGCTTAAAAACCAGTTATCAATATCCTTTCCTTTTTTTCTTTGTGAAAATTTTTTTTCAAGTTACAACCTCCGACTCTTTCTAATCATACTAGTAAATCAAGGTTTAAAAGGGGAATAGACCTTTGTCCCTTTCTTTTTGCATTTAAAACAAGTAAAGACTAAATCCCCAAAAAAAAACCCCTTTTGGGTTTGGGGATATCCTATTTTGAGGGGTAGCTTTATGAAGCCACTTTATTTTGTTATTTTAATTTTTCCCTTAGGGCTTTTTCGATATCAAAAGGGGGTTACTGTTTATCCTCTAAATAACTCTATGGGTAACTTTTGCTCCTAGGCAAAATTAATAAATTGGTTTTGTATGGGCATCTGTGGAATTTGGGAAAAAACCTTGTGTTGCATTTTTTTTGGGAGGGGGGTGTTGTATGAGTATGTAAAGAGAGCGCATAAAGCTCCGCACATAACATTAGCCCGTGCATTGAAGTTTTATATATTCATGTATATGTGTAAGTAGTGTATGTATAAAGTTTGATTAAAAGTGTATAAAGGGATATGAGTTAAAGTTTTGGGGCATGGTTTATATTGGGTTTATTTTTGGATTCCATTATCTAAGTTATCGCGAAGTATGTCATGTATTTCATTTCTTCATATGAACAGGGAATTGGGGTAAAAATAAAAAAAGTAAGTTTAAATCCTTATGTTTTTTTTTGGAAAAAAAGGGGATGAATGGTGGGTTTTGGGGAAATGGTAGTGATAAATTTTTTAAACAAAGTTTTTTAAATTTTTTACTATATGCGATTAGGGATGACCCAAATTCTCAAATTTTTAAGATTTTGAGGGAAAACGATCTAAGTACGGGAAAATTATTTGTTGCTTGTGGCGGGTTTTTAAGCTTTAAAAATTTTAATTTAAATTAATAAATTTTTTTACATTTTAAATTTGTTTAAAGGGTATGCTTTGTTTTGGGGAAGGAACCCAAAGGGCTGGTGTCTTGGAGTTTGGGGATGATCCTTTTATGGGGTGTCCTTTTTGGGAACCCCCCACATGGGGAAAATTTTGGGGGGGATTTAAGACTATTTTCTTGGTTCCTAGAAATATTAGGAAAGCTCACACCAATACTATAAAAATTTAAAATTTTTTTTCTTAAAATTGGGAAAACATGATTACTCTAAGTTCAAGTTTAATGCATAAAAATTTTAAAAATGTACTATATTGGGAAGCTTAAATAAAAGATAAAAATTGATATTTTTTTGCAAAATCTGTTACTTTTTTCTGTGTATTTTAAATTTTTTTATTTTTGTCTACTTATTCATATGTGATTGTTATACTTCAAAAACTAAGTTCCAGCTTTCCCCTTTTTAAAATTTTTAAGTATAGGCATTTTAGTAAAAATTTTTAAAATTTGATGGTTTTTGTTATGGATTCATTGTTTAGTTTTCTAAGGGGGAGGTGACTAGAATTTTTAAATTTTGTAAAGAAAATCAATTTAAAAATAGGGTAAAGTTTATTATATAATCATAAATTTTTTGGGCAATATTTAATAACTTTTATTTAGGTTATTATGATTCGTTGGAATTAAATTCTTTTTAAAGGGAAAAATTTTGGGGATTACAACAAAATTTTTGAAGAATTTTTGTAAATTTTTACCCCCCACATACATTTTAAAAAATGGACATATGGGAAAGGGTTTTAGCATTCCAATTTTAAAGGGTGCCATAGCATTTCCTTTCACCAAATGTAATAAAGGGTCATAATTAAGTTTTAAAAAACTTGTTAGGGGGAAAAATAAAGTTTTAAAAAGCTCCCGATGTTTTTTAGTTGGGCTAAAGACCCAAAGTGATAGATTAAATAATATGATAAATGCCTAAATTTTTTTAGAAATTTTTAAAAACCCTTTGCCCCTATACCCTAAACCCAAAAACCTTAGCCTATAAAAAAAAAACTCCAAACTAAAATTCTTTTTACATTGAACAAAGGATCAAGGGGACAAAAAAGGGAATGTGTTGGGGGGGAAGGGGGGGGCAAACTTTTTTGTAACTCAAATTAAACTTTTAGTCAAATGAAATTTTAAATTTGGGGGAGATCTATTTTAAAATGTCTAAAAGTTTTTAACAATTTGATTCAAACCATAGTGATTTTTAAATGAGTTTTGGACATGGTAAATTTTAGCTGAAACCCCATGTTTAAAAAAGAAAAATGGCTACAAATTTAAACCATGTTTGGGAAAATAGGATGTTATAGTAAAGGAATTATTAAATTTAAATTTGGCATGGGGGAAGGCAAGGTCCAAGTTTTTAACCCCAAAATATGGTAAGTAGGTTTCCTTGATGGGAAGGTTTTAAAAAACATAGGCCGGGTTTAGTAGGGGGTTAAAAAGAGTTGAGTTTTCTACAGTTGCTCGAGCCTTTGATTCACTTTCTTGACTCCACTCGCTTTTAAATTTCCATTTTCTTTATTAGTAAATTATCCGAGCTTGAGCTCAAAATTTAAAAACGTTTGGCTAAATGAGTTTTAAATTAAACTTCAATTTAACTTAAAAACTTGCTTACTTGACTCATTAAAAAGTTTTTTTTTAGACTTTTTGAGCAGGTTCAACAAGGGAAATTTATACGTTAAATTTCAAACAAAATTTTTATATATTATTAAAAAAATTAAAAACTAAAAGTTAATATTTATAAAAACCCCCTAAAAAATAATATGTTATAGAAATTTTAAAAATGTGTAAAATTTAATTTTTTTTCACTATTTAATTTAAAAATAATAATTTTCGTTTTTTTTATTTTGGGATTTTTATACTTTTGAATAGGCAAGTTCCTTTTGTAAACAATCAAATTCCCGCCTTAATTTGTAACCAATGAATGTTTAAGGGGTCAATCGAGCTCAATAATTTTTAAATAGTCAGTTTTTAAACCTTTTGAATCTCGGTTTGTTTAAACTTACTTTACTCATTTGTTACCTTATTAGTAGGGGATTTGAAAACAAAATCATTGGGTCTTTTGCCAATGATTTTTTTTTAATAACTTTTTTAGGGGGACAAAAGCAGTGGGGGGGGTAGACTAAAGTTTGTACAAGGGGTTTTCCCCCAAAACCCTGGGTAAAATGAGGAATGTAATGCAAATACAAGTGGGTAAGGGAAAAACAAAAAATACCCTTGGGTGGTGAAAATTTCTCTTCTCATTTTTTGGGGAAATAATTTTTTTTCCCTGTGATATAGTAAAATTTCCCTTAGTTTAGTACAATTTTCCCAAATATTGTTTTCCTTATTTAATATATTAAACATACTAAAAAAAGTGCAATACACTTTTTGTCTTCTTACACCTACAAAATAGTGTGTATAAAAATATACATAATATATATAATAGAGAAGAGAATTTTGTGTCTTTATGGGGTTAGGAAAATTATTTTATTTATTTTGATACAAAAAATTTTTGTAAAAAATTTAAAAAATTTTTAAAAACCCCCTGAGAATAAGAAAAAGTCATTTTTTTAAAATTAATGGGACATATTAGTTTTTTACCCCTTTTCACTTAAATGTAACTGAAACACATTTAGAACAGTTTTTTATAAAACCGAACTTACCCCTATAAAAGTTTAAACATTTCCCAAAATTTTTTTTAAGGGTTTTTACTTCTATTACAAAAAACTATTCTTTTAAGGTTTTTTGGTTTTTTCAAAAACCCTTATAGGGGTTTTTTTTTTCTTTTTATTGAAATCCGTCCCAAAAGCTTCAAAACCTAAAACCGAAAAAAACCCAAACCCCCCCCTTTTTAAAAAAATATTTTTTTTTAATATTTATTTTTTAAGTTGTTGTTAGTATAGTCTTTTAAAGGGTTTTTTATAAATAAATACTTAAAAATTTTTTTTTAACTTCCCTTTAAAATAAATACAAGATAAAATTTATAAAATAATTTTTTTATTTCTTATTAGGTTTAGTTTTTTGGTCAAAAATTTTTTTTTAATTTTAAAATTCAATTCCCAAAAATTTTTTAAAGTTTTTTACCAAAATTTGATAGAACCAATACCCCCAAAATAATCTACTGTTGCATTTCTAAGGGATTAGTAAATAATAACAAAGATTTCCTCTATACAAAAAATAAACATCCATATAACATCTGACGGTGCAACCAAGACCAAAAGAAAATGTGACTCAATTGGGGCTCTCGTTGGCTTTATTATTTAATTTCCCAAAAAATTCCCCCCTGAACTTGTCTTAAAAATCTGACCGTATTAAAGGGGAAAAAAAAAACAGCCAAACCCTTTTAAAAACAAATTGGGAACTCCAGTTAAAAGCAAAACGACCGGCGTGGCTCCCCGATGGGCCCTACACAAAATCTCCTTTTCTTAAACATTTTTTTTGAGAGGGTTCCCCATGTACTTCTAAACCCCCAATTTTTTTTCCCCCGCCCAAAACCCCCCTTTGGGGGGGTTACTGGAAATTTTCTAAATTTAAAGGGAAATTTAAAAAATAACCCAAATCCAAAACCGACATGCATGTTTCCCGGGGGGACCCCTTTTTCCCCCCCCATAATTTGCAGTTAAATAATTTTTCCCTTACCGTTATTTTGGTTGATGGGCAGTTCGGGTTTTTTATGGCCTTCCCCCCCCTTTCCCTTTTTTTTTACTATTCCGTATTATAAATTGGGGTTGAAAAGAGGGGAATCAAATTTTTAAAATATTTCTTTTTAAATTTAGTATTTTTATTGTTAAAATTATGGGTTTAAAAAAATTTAGCAAAGATTTTAAACAAATTGACATTTTTAAATTTTATTTCTTTTTGTTTAGGGAAATTCCCCTTTAAAAAAATAAAAATTTCAACTCTAATTTTTAAAAGAAATCCCAATTTCCCCCCTTGAGGGATCAAAAACAATTTTTTTTTCATCCTTATTAATTGTTACTAATTAAAACTATTTTGGTTTTTACCTATAATTAAAATTTTAAATAAAAATAAAAAAGTGTTTTTTAAAATATTTTCTATGAAAACAATTTTAAAAAATTTTTACTCTATTGGGGGTTTTCAAATATAAATAGATTTATCTGTCCATCCTAATTTTATTCCATTCCATTATATTTTAATAAATTTCATTTAATTTTAAACTTTTTTCTATATAAAAAAAAAATTAAAAATACTATCCCAAACGACTTTTAAGAAAAAAATTTTATAATTATTAATTATATAAAAAATCACTAAAAGACCCCTTGTTATATCCTACCTTTAAAAAAAAAATAAACTATTTTCACTAAAATGATATATATATTTAAATAGGGTCCATTTTTAAAAAAGCTACATTAGTTAAATAGCTATAGTACATTTTTTAAAAAATAAATTATATAAAAAAAATTTCCAAAAAAACTTGTTTACTAAATTTTTACTAAGATTATATAAGTATTCCCACTAAAATTTTATATTTTTTAATACAAATAGTTATGTATATTTTTAAAAAACAACAAAAAAAAATATTTTAATAATAACCCTTTTTTTAAAACTAACTTTTATTTATGGGAATATTTTTTAATTTTGATTGATTTAAAAAAAAAATTTTTAAATAAACATAATTTAATTTTTAAAAATTTTTAGGGTTTTTTATTTCATTTTTAAAAAAATTAATTTTTTAAAAATTTACAAAAAAAAAATTTTTTGTAAAAATTTTAAAAAAAATTTTTTTTATGTTTTTCGGATTTTTTTTCCCCAAAAAACTTTTGTTTTAAAAAATATGAATTAGGGGGGTTTCTTTTAACAGTTTTTAAATAGTAAAACAAGTTAAAAAGGGAAAAATTTTTTTATTAAAATTTCCTTTAAAAAATGACTTTTAGCCTTTTTCCTAATGTAGCAAATTTTAAAAAGGGAAATTTAAAAATTAATAACAAAAAAAGGAAAAAAAGGGGGGAAAAAATTTTGGGGGAAAAACCAAACCCTTTTGGTTTTTTTAAAAAAAAAAAAAATTTTTTCCAAATTTTTTGGAGAAAAATTTTTTTTTTTATTTTTTTTATAAAATTTATTTTTAAAATTTTTTGAAAAATTTTTAAAAATATAAGGAATGGAAGAAATTAAATAAAAGATTTAAATCATTTAAAAAATTTTTTAAAAAACTTCCCTAATAAAAATTTTTAAAAAAAGTTTTAATTAATTTTTTTTAAAAAACACCTCTAAATTTTAAATTTCATAAAAAAAAAAAAAAAAAAAGGTTTTTTTTAAAAATTTTAAAATTTTTAAAATTTTTTATTCCTTAAAAAAAAACCCCCAAAATTTTTTGGGGAAAAAAACCAAAATTTGAAATTAGAAAAAATAAAAAATTTTCTTTTTAAAGGAAAAAAATTCTAAAAAAAAGAAAATTTACAATTTGAAATGTAAAAAATTGTTTGAAATTTGCCCATTTTAATTTAAAATAAAAAAAAATTTAATACTTTTTAAAAACTCAAAAAAATTTTTTTTTTAAATTTTCCCCCTCTTTTTTTTTTTCCCAATTAAAAATAATTTTTTAATTTAAAATTGAAAAAAAAAACCAAAGGCCCTAAAAAATTTAAAAAAACCAAAAAAAATAATTAACTGTTTAAAAAAATTAAAAATGCAAATTAAAAGGGTGGGTAAAGGGCCCAAAGAATTGGGGAAAAAAGGGAATTTTAAAACCTTTTTAGCAACCCGTCAGTCCCAAGGGAATTAAAAAAAAGGGGGAAATAAATGAAAATCTTGGGAAAAAAGTTTAAAAAGAGGGGTTTTTAAGGAACAAAATTTTCGCTTTGATTAAGGGGTACCCCCCAAAAGGCCCGGGCTGTTTTTTTATTTTAATAAAAATTTAGGTTTTTTAAAACAACGGGGCAAAATTAAAAATAATTAAAAACCAAAAAATCTTATAAAAATTTCTTTTTGGGTTCACCGTTAAAAAAATTATATAAATTATCCTTTTTATAAAAAAAAATTATATTTAATTTTTAAAAAAATTTTCACCAAAATAATTTCAACCCCAAAAAAAATTAAAAATAAGGGGGTTAAAAATTTTCTTTAATTAAATTTTAAAAAATTTTTTTAATTTAAATTTAAAAAGAAAATTTTAAAAAAAAAACAATTTACCCGGAAATCAAAATAAAAAATAAAAAATTATTTTTAAATATTTTTTCTTTGTTTTATATTATTAAGGAAGAGAAACACAAAATTTTTTAAGTAAAAATTTTTTTATTTAAAAAAACCCTTTTAAAAAACTTAGAACCCCCCCTTAAAAAATCAATTTAAATTAAAAAATTTAAAAAGTAAAAGGTGGGGTTGGCGGTATTAGGGTTATTTTAAACTTTTGGGACCCGGGTTTCCCCAATAAAAAAGAAAAAAATTTATAAAATTTTAAAACCTAAAAACATAAAAATAAAATTTTGGTAATTGGGAAGTTAAAAAAAACCTTTAAACAAAAAATTAAAATTCTTAAAAATCTTTAAAAATTGGGGAACAAAAAGGTTTTAAAAAAACTTTTCTTAAAAGTTCCCTTTTTTTCACTTAAAAACTTAAAAAAGGGTTTTTAAATAAAATAAAGAATAAAAAAAAAAAGAAAAAAACTACTTGTTAAAACCCCCTTAATATTTTACATTTAATTTTTTTTTGTATCTTTAAAAAAAGTTTAAATTTTCCCTTTAAAACCACCCAAAACACCCCTAAATTTTTTCTCTTTTCTTCTTTAAATAAAAATTTGGAAAAATGGGTACCAATTAATTTTTTTTAGGGGGGGAAGGAAAACCCAAAATTTTTAAAAATTTTTTTTATTTTAATTTTTTAAAAGGAAAAAAAAAAAAACCTTTTAAATTAAATTAAAAAAATCTAACCGGAAAAAAAAAATTTTAAACAAAATAAAAAGGGGGTTTTTAAAACCAACAATTTAATATTTGTTAAAATTTCCCTTTTTCCCCTTTATTTTATCCCCTTTCCCCAAAATAAAAAACCCAAAAATTTTTTGAAAAAATTGGTAAAAAACTTTTGGGCTTAAAACCCCACTTTTGTTTTCCCAAATTATAAAAAACCCCAAAAAATTTGGATAAATTAAAAAATTTAAAACAAATTCCCCCTTTAAATTAAAATTTAAAGGCTTCCCAAAGATCAAGCCTTTTTTCCCTTTTTTTTTAAATTCATTCAAAGGCCCTTTAAAACCCCAATTTTAAAAAATTTTTGAGCCTTTTTTGATTGATTAAACCTTTTATTTAAATTTTAAAGGGTTAAAAATTTTCTTTTTTTAAGGAAACCTTTGATCCTTTTTCACAATTAAAAAAAAACAAAATTTAAAAAATACTAAATATTTTTTTAAAATTTTGGGGAATAAAAAATTTTTAATTTTTAACAAAAAAACCAATTAAAATTTTTCCCCAAAAAAAAAATAATTATAAATTTATTTTTAATTAAATTTTTTTAAATTTTTAAATTTTAGGGATTTTAATTTTAAAAAAAAATTAAAAAATAAAATAAAAATTTTTTAAACCAATTTTTTAAATTTTTTAAATTTTGTATTTAAAATTGTTGGAAAATTTTGGTAAAGGGAAAAAATTAAAATTAAATTGAAAATTAATTTTTAAGGCAAGTTTTTTAAGTCGGAAAATTAAAGGTTTTTTTTTTAAGGGTTTAAATATTGGAAAAAAAATTTAAAAATTTTAGGTAAAAAGGGGAAGGGAAAAAAAAAAAAAAATCGAAAAAAAAGTAAATTTAAAAAATAAAAGTAATCCCGGCCCCCGAGCAACTGTAGAAAACTAAAAAATTTTTGGCCCTTCCCGGCCTTTTTGTTAAATTAAAACCTTTTCCCAAAAAACCCCGAACCTAAATTACCCTACTTTTTCAAATTGGCCCTTTTTTTTAAACCAAGTAAATTTTAATTAAATTTAATTTTTTAAAGAAATTTTTTTTTAAAAAGGTTTAATTTTTTTTAAAGGCCATTTTTTCAAAAAAAAATTTTGGATTTTTTGTTTTTAAATTTAAAAAAGGTTTTTTCCCTTTTAACCCCTTAAATCCGACCCTGGATAAAAAAAACATATTGGTATTAATAAAAGAAAATTTTTTTGAATTAAAAGTTAATAACAGACTTTGGAACCAAAAATTTTTTTTTTTTCCCAATAAAATTTTGGCCCCTCCAACCTTCCTCTTCTTTTGTAAGGGCCCTCGTTTGGAAAATTTTAAATTAAATTTTTAAATTTTTTAAGGAAAGGTTTTGGGAGGGTTAATGTTAAGGGGTTTAAATCCCCAAAAAACCCTACCCAAAATTTTTTAAAACAATTTTATTATTAAACTAAAAAACTTAGGGGCTTAGTCCCCAAAATTTAAAAAAAAATTAAAAGAAGTTATTATACCTTTTTTTTTTCCCCCTTAAAAATGGTTAATTTTTTATAACCATTAAATTTTTGATAAAAGCTTCAACCCCCCAAAATTTTAATGTAAACCATATTTCCAATTTTTTAAAATTTTAGAATTTTTTTAGGGGGGAAAATTAAATAAAATTTTAAAAAATTTTTTTTGTTAAAAAAAAATTTTAATTTTTTCCCAAAAAAGAATTTAATTAAATAATCTTTAATAAATTTTTAAATTTTTAAAAAATTTAATTTTTAAAATTTTTAAAAAAAAATTTTTGGGGTTTTTTGGTTTTTAAACCCTTTTTTTATTCCCAAAAAATTGATTTTATTCCTTAACAATTTTTAAAAATTTTGTCCCACTCCAACCTTTGTAAACTTAACCAAACCCCGAATCCAAAAAAATTCCATTTTTCCCCCCTTTTTTTTTTTAAACCAAAATGCCTAAAATTTTAAAATTTAAAAAGGAATTTTAATTGGAACTTAAATTTTTTAAAGGGATTTTTAATCAAAATATGCAAATTTTGTTGGGAACAATTAAAAAAAAAAAGATTTTTTTCTAAAAAAACCAAAAAAAGATATGGAACCAAAAAAAAATTTTTTAAAAAACTTTTTTTAATTGATAAAAAAAGATTTATAAATTTTTTTTATGGAAAATTTAAATTTTAACTTAGGAGAACTAAAATTTTAATTTTTAAGAAAATAAAAAAGATATTTTTTTTTATTTTGGTTAAATTTTTTCTTTTCCAAAAACTTAGGAAAAAACAATTTTAATTTTAAAATTTTTTTTTTTTTTTTTTTTTTTTTTTTTTTTTTTGGGGGGGGGGGGGGGTTTTTTAAAACCCCCCAGAAACCAAAAATTTTCCAAATTTTTTGGAAAAAAAAAATCATCCCTTCCCCCGTTTTTTGTTCCTTGGGGAAAAAGGAAAAATCTTAACCAAAAAAAAAATTTAAATTTTTTTTTTTTTTTAAAATTTTAAAAATTTAAGCCCTTTAAAACCCCAAAAACTTTAATTCCCCTTGTATTTTGATCTTTTTTTAAAATTTAAATAAAAACTTGAAACTTTCAACCTTTTCCCTTAAATAAATTAAAATTTTTTAAAAAATCAAAAAATTTTCCCCCCAAACACCCCTTTTTTCCTTTTCCAAAAACAAAAGGGAATTTTTTAAAATTTTTTCCCCAATTTTTTTTCCTTTAAAGTTTGTACCCTTCCCAAAAAACCTTTCCGGGATTTTCACTTAGATAAAGGAATCCCCAAAAACAACTTTATTAAACACAAAAAGGACCAAATTTTCCCTTTTATTACCTATACACCCATACTTTTAAAACCTTTTAAAAACCCCCACCACAATAACCTGACATTATAAATTTAAGCACGGGGTTTTCTTTTGGTGCGGCCCCAAGGGTTTTAAAAAAAAAAAAACAACCCCACCCAAAAAAAAATTTTTTTATTTCCCCATTTATAAAAAAAAACAAGATTTTAATGGTTTTGGAAAATTTAAAATTATTATAACTTTATTTTGAGGTAAAAATTTTAAATTTAAAAATCAAAAAAAAAACTTTAAAAAAGGAAAAAGGAAAAAAAATAAAGTTTTTTTAAAAATACTCATAATATTTTAACCCCCCAAAAAAAAGTAATTGTGAAATTTTAACCCTTGATAAAAAAGGGGAAAAGAAACTTTTTTGGTAATTTTTTAAATAATTTATTTAAAATTATATAGAAATTTAAAATGGAATTTTTAAAAAAAAGAAAAAAATTTTTCACAAGGGAAAAAGGAAAAATTTTTTGAAAAACTCGGGTTTTAAAATTTTTTTTTTTAAATTTTATATAATTTTTTTTTCAAACCATTTTTTTGTTTTTTTTTTAAATAAAAGATTTTAAAAATTTAATAAAAATTTATTTTAAAAATTTGGGGGAAAAGCATTTAATTTTTAAAACCCCCAAAAAAAAAAATTAAATTATAAATAGAAATTTTCCCCAAAAAAAAATTTATAAATTGGGGCAAAAAAAATTTTTTGCTTTAAGGTGCAAAAAAAGTTAACCCGATCCCCCAAGGGGGAAAAAGCCCTCTTAAAGTTCGGTTGAAAAAAAGGGAAAAATTTTAAAGCTAAAAAAAATTTTAAATTATTTGGGTTTAAAAAACATAAAAACAAATAGAAACAAAACCAAAGAAAAAAAGAAACTTTAAAAGGAAACTTAAAAAAAGAACGGGAAAAAACAAAAACAACCTTAAAAATTAAAAGGGGGAAAATTGTTCTAAAAAAGGGGGGGTAAATTTCCCCGGGAAAACAATGCTTTTTTATTTTGGAACTTTTTTTTTAGAATTCCCTTAAGGGTAGGGGGGTTAGAATTCGAGGAAATTTTGGAAATTTTTAAAAAAAACCCGGGTTTCATTGGGGTCCGGGTTTTAAATTTATTCCCAATTTTAAATTTCTAACCCCTTTTTTTATTCCCTTTTGCGTTAATTATTGAAAATTGAATTTTTAAGGGAAAATTAAAATATAAAGCCCCGTTCCCTTAGCAAATTGCATGGGGGGTTCCCTTAGAAATTTTAATAATTTTTAAGAGGAAAAACATGTTTATTAGAATAAAAACATGTTCCTTGAAAGTTAATTATTAATTTGTAATTTTGGGAAAAATTTTTTAAAAATTTTAAATTTTAATTTTAAAAATTTTAAAAAATTTTAAAAATTCCGGGGAAAAAAATTTATTTAAGGGGGGTTTTTCTTGAAAATTTTAATTTTTTTGAAATTCAAAAATAATTAAAAAAAAAATAAAAATTTTAAGGCATCCAAAAAAAACTTAAAAAATAAAATTTTAAAAAATTTTATTTTTTGGTTTGGTTTTAAATTTTATTATTTTTTGAAAAGCTTTAGGTTTAATTTTAAAAAATTTAAGGTTTTTGAAATTTAAATTTTAAAAATAAATTTTTAAAAAATTAAAAACCCCCAAAATTTTGGGAAAAAATTTAAACCCAAGGGGGGAAATATTTCTAAAAAGTTCTGAAGGGTTTTTGACACCGGGACTTAAAAAATTTGGGTAAAATTTAAAAAAAAAATATTCAACTCCTGATAAAAATTTTTAATAAAAAATTAAAAATTTTGGGTTTTTAAAACTAATTTAAAATTTTTATAAAAACCAATTTTTCCCTTTTAAAAAAAATATAAATTTTAAATTTACAAAAGGGTAAAAAACCGAAAAAAGGATTCCTTTTTAATTTTTTTTTTGTAAAAAAAGGAAGTAATAAACAATAATTAAACAAAAGGGAAAAAATTTTTTTTCCCAAAAAAGAGAAGGAATTAAGGGGGGGCTATTATTTTTTTTCCTTTTCCCCTTTGGGGAAGGGGGGGAAATTTCCCTTAAGTTTTTGGAAAGGAAAAAAAAAGTTGGCTAAAATTATTGAATTTGGGATTAAAAAAATTTTGGGGAAAACCAAGGTAAAACCCCCCCCTTAGGGTAAAAATAAGGGAATTTACCAAACCCCGTTTTAAAACCTTAAACTTGGCTCATTTAAAATTTTTTAGTTGAGAAAACAATTAAGCCACTTAAAGGGAATTTGCTTGGGGGGCGAAATTGGGGAATTAAAAAAAACTCAAAAAAAAAAGAAAAATTTTTTTTAAAAAAAAGGAAAAACTTTATAAAATTTCCCCAAACCTTTAATAAATTTTTTAATAAGAATTAATTTTTTATTTAAAAAATTAAAAATATAACATATAATTTTTCAAAATTGTAACCCCTCAAATCCCCCCCAACAAACCATTTAAATCGAAGTAACAATTCCTGTCTTTAAGGGCCAATAATCATTTTTCCACACGCTTTATTTCTAACCAAATTTTATTTAAACAAATAAAATAAAAAGTGGGGAATAATAATGGCTCCACAACTCGTAAAAAAACCCAAACCTTTTAAAACCCAACCCCAAAGGAGAAACTTAAAAAAAAGAAATACAAAAAGGAAAAAAAACCCTTTTAAAGAAATTAAAAAAACCACTAAACATAAAACCCAAAAAGGAAGTCCCCTTTAAAATTTCAACAAACCAAACCTTCCCCCATTTCCCATGGGTTTTCCTTTCCCCAAAATTTCTTCAACAAATTTTCAATGAAAAACTTAATTTTAAATAAAAGGGTTAAAAATTTTTTATCTTGGGTTTTTTTGGTTTTTAATTGTGAGAAATTTTAATTTTTTTAAAGGTTTGGGTAAAGGGGGTTAGTGGCCCCAAAGGGGGTTATAAAAAGGAAAAAAGGATTTTTTAAAAAAACCTTAATTTCCCTTTGGCTTTTTAATAAATAAAATAGTATTTTAAAAAATTTAAAAATGGAAATTAAAATACCTTAATTTTATTAAATGTTGGGACTTTTAAAATTGGTCCTTTTTAATAACCTTTTCCCAAAATTTTTACAATTCAAAATTTAATAAAATTTTAAAAAAGTTTTAAATCTCCTTTCCAAAAGAAATTTAATCTAAAAGGGGAAACTTTTTCCCCTTTTTAAAAAATTTTTCAAAAAACTGTTATAAAAAAAGGTTTCAAAATTAATTTTTTTAAAAATAAAATTTAACCCCATCCAAACCTTTTTTTCAAAATTTAAATCAAAACCAAAAATTTTTAATTTTTATTTCCTTTTGAAATTTTTTAAAAAATAACCCGGAAATTTTGGTTCTAAAATTTGTAAATTTTTTGAAAAATTCCCAAAACCCCAATAAAATAGCAACCCCCAAATTTAAATTTTTATTTTCTTTTAAATTGATTTAATTTTTTTATGGGAAAAGGAAAATTGAACTTTGGAAATAGGATTTTCCCCAAAAAGCCAAAAAAATTAAAATAATTTTTTTGATTGGGGTTTGGGCCTTTTAAAATTAGGCCCTAAAAAGAAAAGAGAACAAATTTAAAGGGAACCCCTTTCGGTTTTTTTATCCAAAAAACATTTTTTTTACCCCAAAAAACAATAAGTACAAATTTAAATTAAATAATTTTTTTCAAAAATAATATTGAAAAACAAAAAAAATAAGTTTTGTACAAGTTTGGTTAAAATAATTCTTAGATTGTCTCCTTTGGGTCTTTTAAATTAAAACTTTTTTAAAAAACCCAATTTTAAAAATTTTTCCTTCCCTAAAAAAAAAGATTTAAAATTTTAAACCCAACCCTAGAAGATTACTTTCTCATTTCCCAATTTTAATCATGGAACCCCTAAAATTTTTAAAATGAACAAAAAACATCTAACCTAACATTTTAAAAAAAAAAATTAAATTACCCAAAAATTTAACTTCAAACTTAACTTTGCACTTGGTTCTCAAATCAAAAATTTTCCAAAAGAACAACCCAAAAGAGACAAAAACCAATTTTTAAAATTCCCAACTTTCCCAAAACAAATCATTTTTATAAACAAGGAAAACATAAAACAAAAAATTCCAAAAGGGTTGGTTATAAACAATTTCAAAATAAAACAATTTTGGGCTTAATTTTATTATTGGAAAAAAATAAGGTTTTTGGTTTTTTTACCTTTTTTTCCTAAAGCATGTGATGAATATAAAAAAAGTGTGAAGATTTCCCTTTTAGACCTTAATAACATTTTGAAGGCCCCCAAAATTAATAGAACTATTTCATTTATCTATTTTTTTATGTGTAAAAACTTTGTAAAGTTATTAAAGAAAATGGTTGTAAAGTAAAACAACATAATAATAAATAAGTATTTAAGTCAATAGTAATTATAAAATATATATATATATTATTTTATATAACCCAAAGAAACCTAGGTTTCATTCAAATCCATCCTTCATATTGAAAACCTCAGGGCAGTCTCACATCCCTCTCCTCTGCATCCCTTTAAGTTGAAGATTTCTCACTAGATTGACAAAAGAAATCAAGATAAACATTAAGTTAATGCATGATTTCAAGGTAAGTGTTTCATTGAAGATTGTTGAAGATTTGGGTAAGGCTCTCTCATAGAAATCGAGAAGGTTTCGGTGTTGTTGCAAATTTCTATGGGATCATGTAGTGTTCATGTTTAAGTGTTCTTTTTATTTCCAAAGTAATTTTTCTTTTTTGTATTTCATTTTCTTGAAAAGATTTCTCCTTTAATGGTATGGTCTTAGGTTGATTTGAGAGATTGTAGAAATAAGAAAGCCATGGTATATCATGTACTTTTGATTGATGATTGGTAGAAGGAGGTAAAGACCGTGATGGGTATGTATATGTGGCGGTAGTTGTAGCTGTATGATTGTATGTATGCATGTTGGGTGATGTATGAGAGTACTTTGGTGAATATATGTGGGTATATAATGATGAACTACCAACCTTAGGACCTCTTACTCAAGCTTACCTCCGGGGCTTGTAGGACTTATAAGAAGAATCCTGTCTTTTGAGCTCACTTCAAATGAGCTCTAACCCCAAGTCGACCCCAGTCAAACTCCCTATAAGCTTGCTTGATTGTACTCTTCTCTACCCTACTAAGAATAATGTGCCAAGCTTTCAATTTAGGTCTTTTTGACTGACCTCCTGGATACAATGCCTTAGTCCTCAGCTAAACACGTTACCTTTGTAGCAAATTCCTTTAACTTGATCCCTACCTCAATACATTAGCCAACCAGTCCTCGAACAACTAAAAATTTACACCCCTTTACCTAATGTACGAGCCTATAATAGTTTCCACCTATTCCTTTCTCTTTTTTTTACAATATTACTATATTCATTTTGTCTTAATTATTGTATATACTCTTTTTAGCTTTTATTAGGAATCTTTATTCTTGTGTTACCCTTTTGTAATTTATATGATCTTTTGTTGCCTTATGGACTTGGCTATAAATAGTTCACCATTAGTTATTTAAACCCAAATTAGATTTTTCTATTAATGGATATTTGTATCAGGCAAGTGCACCTATCAGTTTTAATATAGCGAATGTGAGTCCCGGTCGATCCCCCAGAGACTTTGAGTACTAATATTAAACCTTAGCTTTATTATCTAACCGGAAAATTATAAAAGTTTGAATTAAGTAAAAATACTAAAATTAACAATCTAACTTAATTTTAAGACTTAACTAAGCAATTGAAAAAGCGATAAAATTAAGAACGACTTCAAGAAAGTAATAACGTATTTAGGAATTATTTTCCCTTAGAGTTAATCATGTGATCGCTTAAATATATTCAATTGGGTTTCTATTATTCTTGACCGGAGGATTCACAACTAAAGTTGATACCTTTTTCAAGCATATTAACCCTAATCCTAAATTATTCACCGGGAATCTCTTCACTTAGTAATATAATTTAGAATTACATTAATGTATAATGAATTCCCATACAAATAATTAACTTCCGGAAGAAACATGTATCTTATCTCTAAGTATACATGTAACCCTCTTCAATTATGTAAATATCTAATTACACATGCAATTCTCAATAAACATGCATAAATCATATTTGATATTCTAGAAATATCAATCAATAATTAACGACATAATTGAATCAAGGGTAAAGATAGAAACTTTATTGAGAATTCTAAATTAATCCAAGAATCACATGAAACCCTAGGTTCCATAATCCTAAATACTCGAATTCTAAGCTACCATAATGAATCTTTAAAAAAGAGTTTCATCAAAAGCATTGAATAAAAAATGGAAAACCCCTCTTGATTTTATGAACAATCTCTCTAATCTTGAAGTTGATGTTTTTTTCCGCCCCCTTTCTTGATGTTTCTCCTTAAGTCTCTTTCTCTTCTCTTGTGTCTCTCCGTTTCTATAAAAGTTCTCTTATGTCTTTTGAAACCCTAATAAAGTCTTTTATAGCATATCAAAAGGATTCTGTTTTCGTCACCAGACACAGTTTAAGACAGGGGGGGTTCTTTTGGTCTGTAACTTTTGCACAAAGGCAAAATTTTGTGCAAACTTCATAACTTTTTCTTTTTGAACTTGATTTGGTAAAAAATTTGTTTCTTTTCTTCTTTTCGATCCTAGAATGCGTTCAAACCAAAGAAATCAAAATTTTATTTAAATTTAAGTATCAATTTTTTTAAAAAAAAAAAAATGGAGAAAATACTATAAATCACCCTATGAAATATGCTAAAAATCCAGTTTTTCAATTTTCCCTCCTTTGTTTTTGTGAAAAAATTCTTTTCAATTAAAAATTTCCGCATCTTATCTAATATCTAGTAAATCAAGGAAATAGGAATAGCCCCTTAGTCTTGCTGTGCATCTATCAAGTAAAGACTAAATCACATTACATTTGTTGGGGGTATCATTCTGATAGTGCTTCATGAAGCACTTTATGTGTTAGTTCATTTGTCCATTAGTGCTTTCTCGTACATAAAGGGGACTGTTACCTTAAATTGCCTATGATAACTTAGTCCTAGGCCCTTAATAAATCTGTTGTTATGGGGATTGTGGCATGGAAAAAACCTTTTGTTGCATTTGGGGTATGGGTTGTTGTTGAGTATTACGAAGGCTCCTCGCACATATCATTAGCAGGCTTGAAGTATATATATGTCAGTAAGTGAAGTAGTGTTGTATAGTTTGATATATGTTAGGGGATATAGTGTATGTTTTGTGCTGTGTTTTTTATGTTTGGTTTTTGGATTCCAGTATTAAATGTATCGCGAAATATGTCATGATTTTCATATTCATATGAAAAGGGAATTGGTTGTAAAAAAAAAAAAGTAAGTTTAGTCCTTTGTTTATGGAAGGGGGATAAAGGTTTGGTTTAGGGGAAAATGGTAGTGATATGTTAAAGCAAATTTTAAAATTATTATATATGGATTAGGTATGACAAGTTCTCAATTGTTAAGTTATTTTGACAAAAATTCAAGTACGAGAAACTTATTTGTGTTGTGGTTGTTAAGCTTAGATATTATATTTTAATTAATAAATTATTTTCATTTAAAATTTTTATCATAGATTGCTTTTTTGGGCTAAGGGAACCCAAAGGCTGGTTCTTGGAAATATGATGATCCTTGTATGGTGGTGTCCTTTATGGAACCCCCAAAAAAATTTTTGGGGGGATTTAGGACGTATTACTTGGGTTCTAGAGTTTAGGAGATCAACCCAATAAATAAAGATATTTTTATTTTTTCTTAATTGAAATCATAGTTACCTAAGTTCAAGTTTATGCAATAATTATAAATGAAATAATGCAAGCTTAAATAAAATAAAAATTGATATTTTTTTGATATTGTTATTTGTTCTTGTATGTAATTTTTCATTATTGTCTACTTATGCATAGTGATTGTATATTATACTAGTTCCATTACCTCTTTTCAAAATTTTCAAGTATAGGCATTTGATAAAAATTATAAGTTTGATGGTTTAAAGTTAGGATTCGTTGTTGAGTTTACTAAGGGGGGGAGTGGGGACTGAATTTTAAAATTTTGTAAAGATAATCAAGTTAAGATAGAAAATTTTTTTATATATCAGTAAATTTTTTTCAAAATTTATATAAATTTTATTTTTGTGGTTTTTAGATTCATTTGGAGATTAAAATTTTTTTTGGAATATTTGGGGTTACAACAAATATTTTGAAGATTTTAGTAAATGTTTACCCCAAAATCGTAGACATATGGCATATGGGGTTTGCTTCCAATTTTAAGGGGCCATAGCATTTCATATCACCAAATGTATAGCTCTTATTAAGTTAACCACTTTTTAGGGGGGGAAAAAAAATGTTATAAGCCATGATGTTTTTAGTTGGATAAAGTACCTAAAGTATGTTAGTAATAGATAGAAATGCCCATTTTTTCCTATGTTTTCCTTGATTCCCCTAAAAAATTGCCAAAAAAAAACCAAAAATTTTTAAAAAAAAAAAAAGGATAAATAAAAAAAATTTTTTTAAGACCAAATTTTTGGCTAAAATTTTTTTTTTAGCAGGTTTATTGTTAGTTAGTTAATTTATTGAAATTATTCAAATTTTTAAATTTCCATTAAGGTTTTGATGAACCATTTATGAAATGGTTTAAAATTAACCTTGTTAAATATTGGTGATTTTAATTCTTTTAAATAAGGTGTTAACCTTTAACTTTAAACCCAATTTTTCAAGTTATTTGGAGGAAGGTTTAAGTATTTTAAGGCTAAAATTTATTTTACACTTTTAATTTCAATTCCCTTGAGTCCCGTTTTGATTTGTTTATATAATTTTTTAAGTCAATAAATTCTTGGCTTAAATACAAAATCCCTTTTAGAATTAATTATATTTAATTTATTTTAAAAATTACATTTTCAAAATTTATTATTAAATCAAAAATTAAATTATTATTTTAATACTAAAATTAATTAATAACCCTTATAAAATTAAGAATATTAATTTTTTTATTTTTTAAAATTTTTAATTTTTATTTTTTTTTTTTTTAACTAATTTTATTAAAAGGCCCAATTCATTTTATTGGTATAATAAATGTTGTCATGAGCTCATATAAATACAATTTAACTTTAAACCTTTAATTAAGTGTCTTCCCAATTGTAGCCTTTTATGGGTTAAATTATACCTCTTATTAATGATTATTTTTAAAAACTTATAAACGGGGTTTAGCCCCTAATTTTTGTTCCTTTCCAAAACCCAAGTAGGTTGAATTCAAATTAATTGGATAAGGAAAAACAAATAAATGCTTCGGGGAATTGCTTTTATTTTGGAAATATTTTAAAAATAAATTTAAAAATTTTTAATTAATTGGCTCTTTATTAAATTAATTAATTTAAATCCAAAAATTTTGTTTTTACATAAATTATTGTATTAATTACTTTATTTTATTATTAAATAAGAAATTTTTTTATATTAAAAAATAGTTTTAATAAAATAATTTTAAAATTAAAAATTTTTACCGGAACTAATCATTTTTTAATATTACATTTTCTTGTTTTCCCCTTTTAATATTTTTAAATATAATTTTTTTTTTAAAAATTTATAATTTGCATCTTGAAAATTTTTATTTCAAAATCTTATTTAATTTTTTTAAAAACTTAGGTTTTATTTTTTTTACAATAAATTTTAAATTTTAAAAAATATGTGTTTTAATTTTATTCATTTCATTTATAAATTTTTAGTTTTTTTATTTTTTTTTTATTTTTTAATAAATTAACAGTAACCACACTAATCTTTTGGGAATGTACAAATACATGCGTAAACTACTTCAATCACAACCAATATAATTTTTAAAAATCCCCCGAGTACCATAAAAACACCTAAATATAGTAAGTAATAACCCAACTAACTTGGATTTTCTTAGTGGCCCGATCACTAAATTTTGGGAAAACCATTAGTTTCAGATATCCTTAATAAAATAGTTTTTTTAGTTCTTATACTTAATGATTCACTTCTAAGTTAAAAATTTTAGCTTATTTTTTTCCATGGACCTATTATTTACTAATCATTCTTTTTTAATCCTTTTTTGGGGATTCATTTCCTAAATTAGATTTTATTTTCCTTTTAAATATGCTCAATTTTAAAATATGCCCCGAATCCTAATGTAAAATTTAAATAAAATTAAGATCGAGTATTCTAATTCCTATTGGGTCTTAATTTATTTTCAAACTTTTTCGGTACACGCAAATCTTAAATTTGGGGGTTTATCGGTTTATTTTGATGTGAAAAAACCCAAAATTTTTTAAAAAATTTACCTAAAACTAAATTTTTTTTTAAAGATTTATATATTTTTGTTTTTTAAATTAATAAAAATTATTTTAAATAACCCTGCTAGTCAAAGTACTCCCCAAGGGGCTAAAAAAATAAAAAGGGAAAAGGGTTGAAAATTTAGCTAAACCCCCCCAAATTCCTGCAAATTAAAAACCACGTTGGATTCCCAAAATTTCCCTTTACTCTTAACTTATGAATGGGCCACCTTTCCTTTTAAGGGTCTTTTAACCCTTTTCGGCAGCCCTTTTTCCTAAAAATTTACTAAGTCACCTCTAAAGGGGGGTAAACAAATTTAAAACCCATTTTTGGTACTTTGCGTAAACATTTCCTTTCCTTAAATTTCCCCCAAACGTTAATTTAAAACATCAGATGGTTTATTTCGGACTGCATCTTAACCCCCTTCATTGGATCTTTTTTATAGCCTATTAATAAAGCGTAAACCCAAATTTCGTTTCCCTTTTAAAATTCTAAAATAATTCTTCATGTTCAAAAATTTAAAAATTTGTTTTTTTTTCTTAGGAAATAAAAGGCTTTTTCCCTTTGGAATAATCATGTTTTTTGGTATGAGAAATTTTTCCTATAAAGGGTAATATAGCGTTTTTTTAATTAAAGGTTTAGATAATTAAGAGAAAGGGAAAAATTGTAAAAATGTATTTTTAATAACCAAAAAAATTTTTATAAGATAAAGAAAGGGCAAAAATAACCTTTTTTTTGCCCAAATTACAAATTATTGACACCTACGTAATATAATTTTTTCCCTTATCTAAAAAAAATTTTAAAATTCCCCTTTTGCTACATACAATTAATAGGAAACCCTGATTTTTTTTATTTTTCTTTACACTAATAAAATAAATTTAAAGTTCATGTGTATCATCTTTTTTAAAATAAATAGAAACAAAAATTTAAATGAGAGAAAAAGTTGACCCAGACCCAATAGTTTGTTTTTCTTTCCCTTTAAAACCCTTGGGTAAAAGGAAAAGTATTTTCGAATATTGAAATTCATTTTGTCTTGCATGCTCAAGTACAAAAAATTAATCCCTTTGCTTCTCCTTTTAAATTTTTCAAAAACCAATCAAAATTTTCTTTACATACATCTCATGTACTAATTGCCCAAAAAATTTTGCCTTAAAAGAAAAAAATTTTGAAAAATTGCACATATATTGATGGCATCAATTGTAATATTTAAATATTATTTTTTAATAATCATTGAAAAAGAAAAATCTTATTTTTATAAATTGAAAGGGTGATATGATTTTTTTAAATGACATAAAATTTAAAAATTTCCCAAAAACATGGCCCTTTGGGAAACCCTTATATGTCAGAATCCTATTTATCCCTTCCCAAAAAAATTTAAAAAATTTAAAAAATTGCATGTTGATAACTATATAAAAATATAGTCATGTATTTTCCCCGTGAAATTGGAACAAAAATTTTTTCCTCTTTACAATCAAATTAAATTTTGAAAGGGGAAATTTTAAATAAATACAAAATGATCAGTTTTGAAAAATTTTAAAGATAAAAATATATCCAAAAATGATCTTTTTGGGTTTAAAATTTAAACATTGAAAAATTTTACATTTTTAAGGTGGTTTAGCTCATCCAATGCATGGAATGCCCTTCAGAAAAAATAAATAATAAAAATTGGAGAAAAGGGAAAAGAAAAAAAATAAATTATTTTGTAAAATTATGTATCCATTTTAATTATTTTTTTATATTGAGAAAATCAAAAACCCATCTTTCTTTTACTTTAAAAAATTCAACTAAGCATAACGTTTTAAGGGTGTCCTTTTTTTAAAAAAAAACCCCCCCCCAAAAAAAAAAATTTTTTAAAAAAAAAAAAAAAATTTTTTTTTTTAAAAAAATCCAAAAAAAAAATTTTTTTTTTTTTAAAAAAAAAATTAAAAAAAAAAATTAAAAGGGGGGGGGGTTTTGGAAAAAGGGGGGGGGTTTTTTTCCCCCCCCCAAAAAAAAAAAAACCCCCCCCCCCTTTTTTTAAAATTAAAAAAAAAATTTTAAAAAATTTTTTTTGGGGGGAAAATTTTTTTGGAAAAGGGAAAAAAAAATTTTTTTTTTTAATTTAAAAGAAATTTTTTTTTTTTTTTTGGGGGGAAAGGGGGGAAAATTTTGGGGGGGTTTTTAAAATAAAAAAGGGGGGGTTTTTTTTTTTTTTTAAATTTTTAATTTAAATTTTTTTGGGTTTTTTTTTTTTAAAAAAAGGGGTTTTTTTTTTTAAAAAGGGTTTTTGGAAGGGGGTTTTAAAAATTTTTTTTTGGGGGGTTTTTTTTTTGGGAAAAAATTTTTTTTTTTTAAATTTTTTAAATTTTTTTAAAAAAAAAAAATTTTTTTTTTAAAAAAAATTTTTTAAAAAAAAAATTTTTTTTTTTTTTTTTTAAATTTAAAAGGGGGTTTTTTTTTTTTAAAAAAAAAAATTTTAAAAATTTTTTTAAAAAAAAAATTTAAAAAAATTTAAAAAAATTTTTTTAAAAAAAAAACCAATTTCCCGGGGGGGGGAAAATTTAAAAAGGAATTTTATTGGGAAAAAATTCCTTTTTTTTTTTTTTAACTAAAAGGGGCCCAAAAAAAAAAATTTTCCCTTTTTTTTTCCAAAAAAAATTTTTAAAAAAAATTTTTTCCAAAAAAATTTTTAAAAAAAATTTTTAAAATTTTTAAAAAAAAATTTTTTTAAAAATTTTTAAAAAAATTTTTTTAAAAATTTGGGTTTTTTTTTTTAAAAAAAAAAATTTTTTAAAAATTTTGGCCCTTTTTTTAAAAAAAAAAAAATTTAAAATTTTTTTTTTTGGTCAAAAAAATTTTTTAAATTTTTTTAAAATTTTTTTTTTTTAAAAAAAAAAAAAATTTTTTTTTTTAAAAAAAAAAAAAAAAACCCAAAAAAATTTTTTTAAAAAAAATTTTTTTTTTAAAAAAAAAAAAAAAAGGCTAAAAAACCCCCCGGGGGGGGTTTTTGGGGGAAAATTTTTTTTTAAAAAAAAAATTTTTTTTTTTCCCCCCCCCCCCCTTTTTTTTTTTTGGGGGGGGGTTTTTTGGGGGAAAAGGTTTTTCCTTCCCCCCTTTTTTTTTTTAAATTTTTTTTTCCTTTTTTTTTTTTTTTTTTCTCAAAGGGGGGGGGAATTTGGGGTTTTTTTTCCCCCCTTTTTTTTAAAAAACCCCTTTTTTTTTTTTTTTTTTTTTTTTTAATTTCCCAAAAAGGGGGGAAAAAAAAAAATTTTCCCCCCCAAAAAAAAGGAAAATTAAATTTTTCCCCCCCAAAAAAAATTTCCCCCGTTTTTGCAAAATTTGGGAAAAAAGGCCCCAAAAGGACAAATGTCAAAAACTTAAAAAGTTTATAATACTTAATCTTTTTTCCTCTTCATTTTTAACTTTTAAAAAGATAGAAAAATAGATATGTTAATAATTTTTTTTGTCATCAAAAAATTTTTAGAAAATTGTTTTTTTAATTTTCTATAAACCAGCTTTGAAACTTAAGGAAAAAAAAGGATTTTATTTTATTTTTAATCTTTTCTCGAGCTAAAAAATAGTAAATTGGGATCTATAAACTGCTCTTTTAAAAAATTTTAAATTTTTTAATTTTTAAAGTTTAAAAGGGAATAGGTACAAAATACCATAGGGGAAAAACACTAGAATGGAAAACCCAAATTTTTTTCCCTCCTCAGACAATGGAAAACCCTTTAAAAATTCCCAATTAGGGGGAAACATTTTAAACCGTAAGTTTTCTAAAAAATTTGTTTTGGGGGAAAGCGTCTGTGCCCTTGTGCCAAATTGCCAATTGCTTTATATTAAATCCTTTCTAAAATGTTTTGGGTGAGCATTAAGCCCATCCGTCAACCTCCACAATAGGGGGTTTTTTTCTCCTTCAAGAATCGGATGGTTTAAAATTAGGAACAGGGATTTTTTCCTTCCCTTTTTTTCCTTTCTTTCTAAATTCACTTTTTTTTTTTTTTTTTTTTTTTTCCCATTTTTATTCCATAAGGGGGAGGATGGTAAAGGCTTCGCGCCCCCCAAGCCCCCCACCACCCATAAAAATTTTGAAAATAAACTTTCCTATTTTGGACACTTCTTATTCAAAAGTTCAAACCCTAGTTTACTTCGTTTAAAACTTAGGCGTAATCAGGGGATTATGGGAAAAACATCTGCAATAAAGAAAATTGAGAAACTTCAAGCTGGAGCCCCCTTAAAACCCCTCAATGGCCCCAAATTGTACCTAATAAAAAACCCATCGGGGGAAATAAAATGCCCCCTTTTGACATATGAGTATTTATTATGTCACCCACCTCAAAAAAGTTTAAAACCAATCTTTAAGGTTTTAAATTTTTTGCTTTCCCCCATAATTTTTAAATTTTGTTTTTATTTTCATATGCATAATCCAAACCATTAATAAAAACCAAAAAATTTTAAAATTTAAAAAAAACCACAAATAGCACAATTTTATAAAAATTTAAAGATTAAACCCAAACAAAATCAATTTAAAAAATAAAAAAACCCCTAAAGCCTATACCGTGTTCTAAAAAAACACTACACTATAGGAAACATTTCACTCCTTTTCATCAAAAAACACAGCAATCCTCAAAATTTCCAAAAATTTTCTTCTTTTTTTGCGTGCACCACAAAATAGTTTAGATGAAAAAAATTTAAAGGGGGCATAAATCTGAAAGAGCAGCAAAGCTTTATAGGAAAGGATGTGAATTTTTTTTTAAATACGATTTTTATTTTCGCTTATGCCTTCTTTTTTTTCCGATAGTTTTTTTTTCGTGCAAATCCTAAATGAATAGTTGTGTAAATTGAGGCAACCCAAGGTAGTTTTAGGAAGGCTTTTTTCGCAATGATCATACCCTTCTCAGTTTCACTCTCTATTGCGGGCTGCAGATGGGGGTAAACTTCCCAAGGGTATTTTTGGGCCTTTTACTAATTTTATTTTTTTTCCCCATAAAAACATAATAAAATTTTTAAAAAGAAAATGGTAATAAAAAAATTTTTTTTCCAAAAAAAAAAAAAAAAAACCAAATTTTGCCATATTTTTAAGTCCCATAATACTTTTACTACTTTTGGTTGAAAAATTGTTTTTTTAGGTTTTTTTCTATAAAAACCCTAATAGGGAAAGAAATTTCCCAATTTTTTCAAATTTTTGAAAAGTGTTAATGCTTAGAAGTTTTCCAAATTTTCCCCCTTTTTTTTCCCAAAATAGGGGATGCCCACTTCTCTACCACAGAAAAACATGATCCACAGTTTTTTCATCTTAAATTTGAAAAAAAGAAAAATGACTGTTCATTATCAAAAATAAAGAAAAGAATTTTTTTATCTCATCTCTAACGGGAAATATAGGGAAAAATAAAAAAACACTAAAAACCTATTTTGTACACAATAAGACTTTCAAAGCAATATTGCAAATAAATGGGATGTATGGATACGAAATTAAAAGAAAAGATTTTTTGAAAGGGAAATTTTAAAAAGGTCCAGGTCGAAAAATATTTTACCTTTAATCGTGTTCATTTTTCTTGGAAAAAAAATATTGGAAATGATTAAAAGTTGGAATTTTGTTGAAGGTCAGGCTTTTTTTTTTTCTTTTATCTTTAATTTTTTAAATTTTAAATTTAGATGAGGGTGGAAATTTTGCTGGGGGAGTCCCAATGGGCCAACCCCCAAGTTTCCCAAAATTTTCGAAAATTTAAAAAAAAAGGAAAAAATTTAAAAAATTTTAAATATTTATTTTTTAATTCGCTTTCTGCTCGGGGAAATTATTGGGGCCCCCAATTGTTACTAAAGAAAACATGGGGGGAATAGTAAAGTAATTTTTAGATAATTTTTTCCCAAAAAAAAAAAAAAAAAAAATTAAAAATTTTAAAATACAAAAATTACCTATTGGGTAACCAATAACCCTAATGGCCAAAATGGGGTCTCTTAAGGCAAAAATTCCATGGGGGGGCTTTTAAGGGTTCCTTTTTTCCTTTTTCAAATTTCAAATGCTTCGCTGGCTGGGCCCCTCTTGTTTCCCCCAACCCATGGCCCAAAAAGTATCAAAACCACTTCATTCTGTACTTCAAAATTTTTAAAAAAACAAAGTGAAAAACCGGGGAAAAATGGAAAGGGATTTTTTTTTTTCCTTTTCCCCCCCGCAACAAACTTTTTCATCGCGTCCCCCTTTTGAAAACAGCAAAATTTTTTGAAAATCTTACTATGTTAAAAAATTGCCCCAAAGGCTTTTAATCGGAACCGAAACCATTCAGGCAGATTGGACCGCCCCGCGGGCCTTTGGGTTTCCTTTTCTGTTCCGAATCACGGTTCCCCTGACCGCAAACAAATCCCTCCTTCCTTGTGTTTTTTTCATCTACTTGCCCCAAATTTAAATTTAATTGTAAGTGTTTTCTCCAACTTTACACAAATTACAACTGCTACATTTTTTCCCAAATTTGGGATTTCCCTCATTAATTTTTGCAAGAAAAAAAAATCCCATTCATTTTTTTTAGTTAATATACTTTATACTGGAAAAAGCCCCCTGCTAAAAGTTATTACTATGAACCCAAATAATTAAGGGTTGGGAATTTAAAACTCATTTGGAAAAAAATTACAAACTAATGCCCCAAAAAAAACTAAAAAATAATTTTTCAATAATTTAAAAACCTAAAGGAATCCCCCCATTTTTATTGTTGTCTTCCAAAGAATCTTTAGCAAATTTAAAAATGGTCATTAAAGTCAAGTTTTTCTGAAAATGAAAAAAAAAAAAAAAAAAATTGAAAAGAGAAAACAAGACGAAATATTTTAATGCAAAACTATTTTATTTGAAAACATGAAATTTGGGGTAACGTAACAAAAATTAAAACAAAAGTATTTCAAATTGTCTTTCCATCTATTTTGTGGAGTTTCTTGTATTAATTTCATGTTTAGTACTTATCTTTTTCCCTCTTCATATATTTTAATTTGCCCTTTCCCGGTTTTGATTTACAAACCCCAAATTTTTTCCCGCTCTTTCTTGGGGTGATACTTTGGGTTTTATAAAATATTTTGGGCGGGGGGGCGGGTTAGGGAAAATAAAATTAAAAATATGGAAAATCAAACCAACCCAAACCCCTTCATGGGATTAAAAATAAAAAAGACGGGGGAAATTAAAACTGTTTTAAAAACATATTTAACCCCTAATTGGTTTTTCCCTGGGGTTTGTCTATAAGGTTATGCCCGGGTCGTACAAAACTAGAATGAAAGTTGTATCACAGTTGTCTCTTCTTTGACTTTTTAAGGGACTACCGACTATACTTAAAAAATCAACTATTTTAATAATTCAAAAATTATAAAAGAATAGTGTGAAAAACACCATTTTAAAAGAGATGCTAATATTTTTTAAAATTTACCAATTATGGGCTTGATTTCCCTTTGTATATTTTTTTGGAAAAATTTTATTTAAATATGAGGCTTAAAGAAGATTTGGGCATGAAAATTTTTTTTTTTACCTTATTTTATTTAAAAAAAAATTTACCAAATTATTTTAAACAAATTTTTGTAATTAGAAATGTAATTATTTAGGGTTTTTAAATTTTACCGGGTTTATTACCTATTTGCCTCTAGGATTTTTAAGGATTTGATATAAATACCTTAAAAATAAGACTCTCCATTAGTTAAGGGAATTTTTCCATATTTCATCCAAAATTTTTGTGAGAAACTCTTTTTCTACAAATCTTTCTTTTAAATTACAAAAGGGTTCATGTAACTGATTACTTTCAAAAATTAACAGTTGTGCCCCAATTCGAAACATTTTAATTAAAAAACTCATTTTTATTTCAAATGTGCATAATATTTAAATTTAAATTAAAACAAAACCCAATTTAAATTTAATTTAAGGGGGCTTAAAATCCTTTGTCCCAATTGCACATAACCTTTTTAATTTTTTTTTTTTTTTAAAATAAAATAACTATAATACCAAGAGGGGCAAAAAGAACCCAATTTTTTTTCTTTTGAATTTTATTTGGGTTTAACCCACCTTTTCTTTTTGGATCAAAGCTCTAAGGCTTTTTTTAAGGGTTTTTGAATTTCTCTTTTTAGGGTCAGCAAAAAAAGAAAAGGAAAAAGGAAAAAAAATTTAAATTTATTTAAAAGAAAAGAGAGAGGAGATAAAAAAAAAAAAAAAGGAAAAGAATTTTTTTTAATTTTTTAGAAATTTTGCCCCCTAGGGTTAAAGGGGTTAGTAAAGGAGGGGGGGAGAAGCCTTTTTTAAAGGGTTAAGGGGGTTGTTAAAGCCCTTTGTAGGGTAATCCTTTAAATTTGGGGTTGAGAAATTTGGAAAAATTTTTTTTCCAAAGTTTAAGGGGCCTTATAACGGTGTAATTTGTGCTATCATTTTTTAATCCCTTGGGGGGGGTTACTCTAACCTTTTTAATTAAAAAGGGATGGGGGTAAATTGAAAATTTTCAACTACATCACATTTTAGATCCATTTAAATTTAATGGAAGGATAGCTCAGGAATTTATTCATATTACTAAAAAAG
>JAMXBC010000919.1:0-11914 GCA_024138005.1 Lumnitzera racemosa | reverse complement strand
TAAAATAATTATGTAATAATGAAACTCTAAGAAAGTTAAAACCCTTTAAATTTGCCATATTACTATTTATCTGTCATGACCCTAAAGGGAGCCTAGCAGGATTACCTAAAATTTCCATATCATGTGTGCACCCATGATTAGAAAATCAACTTGCAAGTCAGAGGTTGCAAGATTCTAAACAATAGTCACTAAAGTTTTTATTTAATTAACTTACGACCACATTATGTAACTATTGATATTCGATAAGTCACAGTCCAATAGAACCGCAGAGAATCGGTATCCCTACCAAATAATAAGATTAGGTAGAAAAGTTCTAAAACTCAAACTTACTAAAGTCACAAAATTTAAATAGAGTATACAAGATTTCCAATCAACCATATAGTCTATCCTCAAAGTCTAATTTCTATACATCTTATCTCGACGTTGACACTCAACCCTCAGTTCTTAACCCATGCCCGATCGTCTAGCACCTGTAAAAGAAAACTATTGGGACGTAAGCTACAAGAGCTTAGTGAGTTAATTTCTCTCAACTAGATAGCAATCAAGTTATACAATAGTTAGATTCAACCAAATGAATGCATGGCAAACAGTATGGAAAAACAAATACATGTAGGTGACCAGGTACTACATGTAACTTAGATTTAACACCCTCCGAAGTCAGGGTTAGAGATTCATCGGTACAATCAGATCCAGGTATCATATTAGAACTTATTTCATAACGAAACTCCGCATTTTGTATTTAAAATGTAATGGTACATCTATTACTAGCTTTATCAAAATGAGTTCTACATATGATGTGAGTAGGTTCACGCAGCCCTCACTTAACCCTAAACGAAGGCCTCTAGACTCGACCCATAACCGGACGTTAGCGCCTCCAACGCTTAGTCATCTAGTGGGCTAAGGTAAGGTCATATCGCACGTGTAACACCATACGAAATCAATAACAAATCAATGGTCAACCCACTTATGGCCTCTCGCTACCTCTGTGTAATGTGACTGCCCGGAATTATTTATGCAGTGCATGATTTATGCATGGTCTAAGTTAACTTTTTCTAGTCAAATAAAAAGTTAAGTCATATTTAATCAGTTATCATTCCAAGTCACAAACAATCAATCTATTGAATCTACTATGCAGTAAACATTATATTATTGAAATTTAAAGTAGATTCACATTCATAACAATTATCATGCACAAGCATAACTCAACCCCATACACATTCACTTATAAATCATAATTTAGATTCATTAATTGCAAGCACAAACAAGTATGGAATCATTAGGAAACACTCACTCAACCATGGCTAGCTCAGGGATCATAATAGTCTGTGGGCAGCTTAGGATCGATATCGAGATCACCTAAGAATAAGGAAAATTTGTAAACTTAGGAATTTAAAGCTAACTAGTGTTATAATGAGTAAGTTTTATTTCACTTAGTTACGTGAAATTGTCAATTCGAGCTTTTTATCGAATCGCATGTAAATTTTTCATTTTAGCTTCGATCGTTATGAAACTTATAGTCCATTTTGATCGTTTTCGAGTATATTTTTATCGTAACGAGGTCCGTTTTAGACGTTATGACTCATAACATAAATTGGGATACAAAAATATCACAAAAATTATTATTTAAATTTAAAAATTATAAAATATTGATTTTCGCTTTTTCGTAACATATTTATAATTTAATAAATTATTTAAATCATATGTTTGTTATTTTTATTATTTTAGGTATATTTTCCTATTTTTCTCATTTTCTATTTTTCTTATGTACCTCAAGATTATACATATATATATATATTATTCCTATACTTATAATATATAATTTATAGTTTATGTTATTATAAATTCTTAAATTACGTATCATATATATATATATACACATATACACTATATATTACACGTATTAGATATGTATATGTATTTATTTAAAATATACTGTTACACACATATTCATATATTTATATATATATTTTGTATTTTTTATTTATATATCTTACATGTATACATACCTATAAATACATACATATATATATTCGGCATATATATACTTATATAGAGTTATCACAAAATATGTATACTATACATTACATACATATATATGCCGTATATTATAATATTTATACTCTATATTATATATATTCATACGTCTTGTATACATATAAAAATACCCCGCTATATATTATACGACCACACATATATATGTAATTAATTATACATGTATACCCACATATGTATATAGTTATGGTACATACATATATATTTATACTATAGTTATGTAAATTACTAATTAGATGCATTAAAAAAAACAAATACATAATACATACTATATACTTATGTACATACTGTATATCTACCTAACCTTATATTTACACATATAATTAAATTTAAATATTCATGTATATAGACATATACTATTAGTGTCATATGTAAAAATACCATAAAAATACCATACAAATACTATAATTTTACATGTGTATACTATAATATACATATATACTTTCTAAAATAAATTACTTACCATTTAGTTTTTATTTTTTTCTTCCTTTCCTTCTTCTTTTTCTTCCTTCTTTCTCTCTTTTCTTTCTTTCTTTTTCTTTTTCCATATTTATATTTTTTAGTAAGTTACTAAGCTTAAAAATGTAAGCTAAGTTAGATTTTTCATTAAAAATAATCATCGGTAATCTTTTCTTTTATTTAACATCAACACATGGAAATTTGTTTTGCTCACGTGGGCTGCCGTTTGCTACTTTGTTTGCTGAATTTTTTTCCACGTTTTGTGCAGGATGTGTATTGAAGTGGAAGTGAAAGAATGAAAAAGAGATAAATTGGAAATAGAAGAGGAGGAAAATGAAAATTATTAACAAATATATGTAATTTTTGTCTTCATATAAATTAATACGATTCTCCTAGTAAATTAATTTTTAAATTTTTGCGAAATTTTATCAATTTAATTGGTATCCGTTACAATTATAATTTTTACAAGTTATGGTGGCAATGTCGTTACAATTTCGTACAAATAAGCGATTTAGTCGAGAATTACATTCGACTAAAAATTTTATCACTATTGTGTAATATTTAACTATTTTATAGTTTTATGTTTATAATTTTAGGGTTTCGAGCAATTTTAGGTCAATTTTGGTTAATGATGTGTAAGTCAATTTTAAGATTTTAATATGTGATGTAGGGTTTTGATCAATTTCTAAGTTTTTACTATTATAATATATTAGATTTAATGAATTATTAAATTTTTATTTTACTTGGCTTTGATGACTCTTCAAGTCATCTATAGTCTTAGGGTTCAATCCTTCTCTAAATAGCTAAATTTGCAGGGTTTACATAATCACTAGGCTGTTACATTTGCATTCATATGTTGCATATCCATTTTTATTTCATTCTCTTTATTTGCTTCTAAATATTCATAGTTTTTTTTTTTTAAGTCCTAGTTTCTTATGGTAACAAAAGTTCACTTATGGTTTATAAGTAATTATGTCTCTTTATTTCTTTATAAAATATTAATTCATTTTTCTAAAACTTATTCTTAGTAATTAAAAAAAAAAAGAATTTTCCCTATAAATTGTACTCTTAATATGTTTTTTTTAAAAAAAAAAAAAAATTGGCCCATTCCCTCTTAACCTTCAAGTTAGAATTTTTTATAGGCTACATTTGCAAATTAGTTCACAAATCCTAAAAAAGAAAGAAAAAGTCTAAAAAATTTTAAATAATTCATTTCTTTAGATTTTCAACTATAAATATTTGACTTTCCCTTCTATCTTTTAAGTTAAAAAACTTTGAATTTTCATTTATAAAATTCTCACTTATCCATCCTTTTAAGTGGTTAGATTTTTTATTTTATAAATTTCAAGTATCCCATAAAATTTCCTTCTATAAAATATTTGTTTCTCCTTTTATAGATGCCCCAGATTAAACTTGTAGGCAACCTTTTAAATATCTACAAATTGTAAGTATTTTTATTTTAGTTATCATTCATTACCTATAAATATTCAATCTTCTTGAGGCTCCCTTTTCCTTAGAAATGTTTTTCATTTTAAGGTAGAAATTTTTACCCTTTCTAACAATTTGTAATCATAGGGTCATTGTTGTATTCTACCACCTAGTTTCTATTTAACCCTTTTTATTCCTCAAAACAAAGGTTTTCAAAAATATTTTAAAAAAGGAGAAAATTTGGAGAATTGCTAATACGAATGGATTCTCATCAAGGGTTTTTGAAAGTAAGGGCCAACAAGGAAACAATGATAACAGCCCTGATGATACCAACCCTATTGAGTTAAGGATTCACTTGTTTGAACAAACTATAAAAGAAAAAAATTGACCAAACAAAAGAACTTCTTAGTTGATAGTATAGTCTTGCTCAGGGTAGCAATGCTAGCAAATGAAAGGCAGTCAAATCCCCAAACATGAAAATGTATTGAAGTACCTCTTCTTGTAACAGAAGAGAAGATAAAATCCAGCTTTGGGCCTAAAAACTATTCTTTCTTAGTCAACTTGGGGTAAAGTCAAGAAAGCCTTAAAGAGTTGGAAAGGAAGCTAACTAAATAGATAATCGAAAAAGATGAGAGCACTAGGAAATGATGATGGATTTGAGCAAGTTAGTATCGAGCATGATTTTTCGGTTTCTTTTATTTAAAATTAATTTCTCTTTTCCCTAATTAATACTAAACCCTAACCCAAATTTATTGTTAATCTTCGATTAAAGAAATTGAGAAATTTGGCTTTTTATTGAAATAATTTTGGAGCCGATACCTAACCAATTTGGGAAAAGGAAAGAAACCGCATTATTGGGGTGGATTTATTACGTTTAGCTACCGATCTTTGTTGTAATTTGAATGAAGAACCAAAGTGTTCCGAGTTCGGGAGCTAACTTATTAAACCTTAACGGGTACCACTACCCTATTTATCTAAATTAAGATTATTCTTCTAATTTATTATTTAATAAATAAATAAATAAATAAAATCAAAAAAAAAAAAAGACCTAAGTTTCTATATATTTTATCGTCCCTTCGAAGGTCCCTACATATCCGCTAACCAGGATTAGATAATCGTATTTTCTTTCCCAAAATTTTAGTGCGTTGATTTTTTTAATTTTTAAACTGACCGAATTATGTTTTTTAATCAATTTAATTTTTTTGAAAAAAATCTAAAAAGGCCCTAACTCTTCAGTTTTTTTTTTTTATAAAGAAATACTCTTAAAAATCCTATATATTTTTTAAAAGGGTCTTTATTATTTTTATTTTGCAAAATAGTTTTTCTATTGATAAATCCTTAAAAAAAAAACTAATCCAAAACATCCTTGGACAAATACATATATATTATATTTATATATATACTACTATTAAACAATACTTAAATTGATATAATGTACTTAAACTATATAATAAAGAAAAAATAATAATAAAAGAAGTATCCTAAGCACACACACAGAAAACAAAACACATACACATACACATAAGTACACACACGCACATACACACACATACGTCCACGCACACGCACATACACACGCACATGCACACACACGCTACACACACACAAAAGCGCACACGCACACGCACACGAGCACACGCGCATACGCACAGGCACACATACATACATGTACACGAAATGCACACGTACATGTACACGCACACGCACGCACATGTACAAGCATGTACACGTACAAGTACACACACATAACACAGCGCATACGTAACGCGCACATGCACACACACGCACAACACGCACACGCACAAGTAACGTGCATACACTTTACACGCGTACATACATATAGACACACGCATACAGACACACACACGTATGTGCACGCACAAGAAACGCTCGCACACGCACACACACACATACACACACACACAGATACGCACACAACACACTTGAAAATATACATACGCACACACATATATGCACTTGCACACGCATCACGCATACGTATACGTACATATACACGCATCGCACATGCACATATACGCATAAGCACACACACACGCATGCCAACGCACACCGTACACGTACAAACACACACACACGCACACATACGCGCGCACACACACACTACGCGTGCGTGCGCGCATACGAAACACTCATACACACACACACGCCACGCCCATGTAACACGCATACGCACACATACATATACATGTACACGCACAAACACACATACGTGCGCACACACACATACACGCCCCGTGCGCGCATACGTACACTCATACACACACATACGCATGCACACGCACACACACACACACAAAAGCACACATACGGACACACACATACACACAAGCACACATACGCACACGCACAGGGGCACATACACACATAGACACACACATGCACAGTGCACACGCATATGCACACATGCACACACACGTACACACGTGTACACATATACGCACATGCGTGCACACGCACATACACACATAGACACGCACATGCCATACTACACACGCACACACACACACATGTAGCACAAGCACACGCACACGCAGACACACGCATACGTAAACAAGCACACACACGTACACACATACATGTGCACACAGGCACAGCGTACATGCACAAACACACACATACACGCTTTCGCAATACATTTATGCGCACACATACGCACACACACACAGACACACATACGTACGCACGCACACACATACACAGAGACACACAAAACGCATACATGCACACATACACATGCGCGCGCGCGCACATGCACACACAAAATATGCGCAAAACTCACTCATACACATACACGCACACGCACACACACGCACATACGTATGCAAAACAATACACGCACGCACATGCATACATAAGCACATTGCACACTTACACGCACACGTGCATACGCACACGCATACGCACATACGTACATACGCTTTGCACATGCATACGCACACGTACCAAACGCACGCACATGCGCACACACGCACAAGTACTGCACACATACGCATACGCACACGCGCACGCGTACACGCACATGAAACACACATACGTACATGCACACACCCCGCACACACACCATTATTAATATCATGTTTTTTAAACATAAAAAAAAATTCTTATTAATAATAAAAAATCTAAAGCACTAAACTGTATTACTGTTTGCGGAGTAGCGTGGACATACTCGTTGGGGTTGTGTTCGGTTGCTATCAGGGAAAGGCAAAAGTAGCAAGTTTAAATTAGCAGGGAGTAGTAGATGTGGATGGCAGCGGTGTAGACAAAAAGTGGGGCCTAGAGTGTTCTATTAGTAGCGCATGGTCGTACTAGGTAAAAATACTGCGACTAAACGGTGACGTACGAAATTGGGGACGGTGTGAGTCGCTAAGGATATTGAACGAAGTTGAGGCTTACTAGTTCATATGGGATGGCGATGAGAAGCTAATTCTAGCATTAACGGTTGGTATTTAATGTTGGGTTTTAACGGCATGAAACTATGCAGTAATAGTGGATGTGGACAGGTAGTACATAGCAGCGAGGTTATGTAATGGTCTTGTAGGGTAGGGAGGGTGTGCACTTTGAAAGGGTGTCAAAAGTGTCTTTCGAGGGCTGATTAGGACTTATATCTGGGAGTACAGGTGGTTCAGGAATAGATAAACAGATTGTGGGATATGGTCGGGGGGGCAGTGGTGAGGGAAGTCGATAGCTGCAAGAAAAATGGGGAGTTATTGCGTAGGTCAAGGATTGCTTCTCGCGCCAATTTGTGTGGTAGTTTTGGGGTTTGATCAATCTCGGGAAAAACTACCTACGTGTATACGTGCGTTACGATGATTTGTGCAATAAGGATTGTAGCGTTGGAGGGTTGCGCCCGATACGTTGGTTTAGGTATCGGCTTGGAACAGAGAGGGTGGGACTCTTTTGTATATCTGTGTGAGTCGCGTGTTTGTTTTTTGACTAAGTGGAGGGGCTTTGGGGCGTTACGAATCGGGTTTTTGTTTCTAAAAAGGGTATGGGGGATTGTGGTCGGTTTGAGTTTAGGGGTTGTACTAGGGGTTGTTTTTGGGTCTGTGCTTCGGGGAAGGTGTGAAGACTGCTTTATAGCTGTAGTAGACGAGGTCTTTTTCTTTTGGGGGTTTGATTTATAAAAAGCTAAATAAGAAATCAAATCTAACAAGTATCTAATTAAATTTGTCCGAATTCTTGATATAATCCAAATCTAATCAAACTAGATTAAAATAATTTTTTGATATAAAATTTTGTGCATTCAACTTGTTTTTTTGTAAAAAAAAGGAAAGAAAAATAAAAAAAAACACATAAATTCTAACGAGATTCAAACTTGTGACTCAAGTATTCCACAAAAAATCCCCTAATGCTTACCCATTAGGCTTTTGGCCCCTGTCCCTTTGGGTTTTTAGTACAATTGAATTGCCCAAAACCCACATTTTTAAAATAATTATTTGTGCTAAGCTAAAACTAAAATATTTGTCCCTAATAAATTTTTATTTCTAAAAATCTACAAAATTTTTATAAGTTTTCCTTTTCTTATTTTTTTGGGTATTTTCCTTTTTTAAATTTTATTATTTTTCTTTTTTTAGTTAATTTTTTTTTGAATTAGGACCCTTTTGTAAAAAATAAAAAAAATTAAAATTAGGATTATAAGGGGAAGAATTGGTGTCAAAGTTGGGATCATAAATCTTTACATAAGTTAACCTATTAATTGTACAAATTCCCCAAAACTGCAATTAGATTTCATCTCTTGTGGGCAGAAAAGTTCGAATGTCAACTCATGACGTAAACTTTTAAGAACATGCACTTCTTTAAATTTGGTATGCCTAGTTTCATCTAAAATAAATAAAAACTTGGGAAAAATTTGGGCTTGCATTTTATAAAAGGGGTTTAAAAAATTCAACAAAGATAGCCCCCCTTAAATTTGGGCCCTACGCCATTAAGTAGAAACAGACAATCCTTTAAAGAACACGTAAAAAGGTGAAGGGCATGGTGCTAAATCATTCCTCCTTTTTAGAGAAAGATTTGAATCTGCTTCTTAACCATTAGGTAACCAATTATAGGCAACTTTTTAAGGGGCAAAGCTTCTAGTTTGCAAAGTCATGGTGGTAGGGGGTAGAATTAAAGGGGGCCTTTTTTTAGTCTGAAGATTTGAGGGGTTTTAAAAAAAAAAAGTAAGTGGTAATCTTTGAATCATCGTAGAAGAGCAAGTTAAATGTATAAGTCTTAGAAAATATGCCACAAGCCCAAGTCCAAGCTCAAAATGGTAACTAAAAGCTTTGAAAGTCCAAAAAAGGCCCAAAGAAGACATTTTACTTCAATTCTTATCATACTCTCTTAGGTTTTCTTTAGCTGAAAGAGGTAAAGTCCTAGATGTGAAGTCTTAAAAAAAGCCTGGGAATGAAAATTTGGGGAAGCAATGTGAAAATTAGGGGGCAAAGGGGACACTTAAACATTTGCTAGAGGATGAAGAATAAGTTTTTAGATTGTTTGAGCAGGTTTGTACTCTAGCTCCAGGGCTAAAGTGTTGAAGGGTTTAGAAATTCTTCGTGAACTTATCTTTTTTTTATTTTGGGTAAATATTTAAAATAAAAGTTCATATTTGTTTAAATATTTTTTGGGGAAAATTTCTTAAATTGTTAAAATTTTGGTGAGGCATGAATGTGATAAGTTTTCCTCTTATTTGAAGGTTTTTAAAATAAAAAGAGGCAAACTATATCCCCAATAAAACCCTTTGAAACCAACTTGAGTGTAAAGTATCTTTTATGTGGGTTTTTAGACTTGTTCGTTAAAGGAAATTCATTTTAAATTTGTACGCGAGTAAAAATGATATTAGTCATTCATTTTTATCACCCTAAAAAGATTATCCTTTGCACCCCCAAAAAGCCATTCAAGGAGCATTTCAAAATTAAAAATTATGAAGAACCCCCAAAATAGGGAAAAAAAGGAGATTATGGGCATTATTAATAAAAAAGGAAAAAACTAATTTGCACTTACCTTAGTTACATCAATTCAAGAGTAATTTTTACCCTTAAAAACTTTTTTCCTTAGAGATGAAGAAAGGCCTTTTCCCAAAAACATAATTTAAAAAAAATACATTTTGACCCACAAACCAAAACAAGAGTGACACCCTTTTCCTTGAGTCAAATTAAAAAATAGAAAAAAAATTAAAAAAAAAAAAAAGAAGAGAGAAAGAGAAAAAAAAATAGAAAAAATTTAAAAGAGAGGAGAGAGGGAAAACAAAAGAGGGATGATACAAGGAAGGAAAATATCAAAATCCCCCCTAGAAAGAAAATTAAATAGTAAAATTTGCAAGGTACAAGTTTCAAATCTTTAAAAAAAAAGAAAGGACCCAGGGCAAATAGTAAAAAACAAAAGCCCAATCCCAAGAAGCCCATGCCTCAAAATAAGAACCTTAAAAAATTTTAAATAGTAGGGTAAACACCAAGACCCCGAAATGTCCCCCATTTTAAAAATAAATTTTGAAATCAAGCTTACTTATAATTCTACCCCCTCCCAAAGGCCCTTTGATTAATGACAAAACTTACCTTGAAAAGTTATTTTTAAAACAGGGTAACCAATTTTAGTTTTTTTTAAAGGATTTTGTTTGAAACCTATTTTAAATAAATAACTCTTTAAAAAAGGCTTATCATTTTATCCTTTGTTTAGCCAAGAATGCCTTATTATATTAAGTCTGAAAAGACCTAAGAAATTGATCAAAGTGATCCTTCCAAAATAAACCATAATTTTTAGAATTATGTCAGAGTAAAATCTAAGTAAGAGTGAAAGGGGAATTCTCTTTAACAAAACCAATCAATTATGAGATCCCTTTTCTTAGCAAAGACATTATGGAGTTTGAAGGTCCACCCGCTCATGACATTATTGCCTCATAAACTTTAGGGATCCCCCTTAAAAAGAACTTTTTAGATAATTTTTTTCATGCAGTTATCCCCAAGGGAAGAAAACAAAAGATTTGGCCCATATTTTTTTGGAAACTTTCAAGACTTGGGGAAATCAAAACCCTATTGTTAAAATCGTGTTCTACCCATACAATTCTACGATTTATGATATTGAAAGCCTTTCTAAGTTAATCATATATAAACTTTTTTTTCATATAAAAAAATTACATTTTTTAATTAAGTTTACTATAAAATTTAAAAAAAATTTTCTTTTTTTAGTGATTTACTGATTTTATATATCTAGTTAAATGGGGTAAAGAATAAAAAATATAACTAACTTTTACAAGCCCTTAATACAAAACATTACATCTCTTCCCTTTCTTAAACTTTTTTCTCTTTTAATCCCCTTTTTTTATTTTCTAGGCTTACCCAGGTTTTTGTTCAATAGCAAAAATTATAAGAAAAACTATAAATTTGGGTTTTTTTTTTCTAAGTAATTGGAAAGAGTTTAATTTTTTGATTATTTTAGTTTTTGTTTCAACTTGTTTATTTGTTTCATACAATTGACACCTTATTTTCAAAACTTCAAAAAAAAAAAAAAAAAGAAAATTCAAGTTTTTTTATAAAAAATGTATATTTTTCAAGGGTTTCCTTAAAATAAGAAAAAAGAAAATTTTAAGAAATAAGTTTTGTATAATGGAACAATTTTTATCCCTTTAATAATGCCTTTGGGCCCTTTGTCATCTTGCAAAAAAATTTGGGGCCATGCTTAGGGCTTTAACTATCCTCTATTAGGAACTTTGGAGTCTTTTTTTTAAAACCGAGTTATCCTTTAAATTTTAGGGGGCTTAGGGCCTCTGTTTTAAATTTTTTGGGAAACCCTAGTTACCTTAGTAATGAACCGCTATTCTCAACGTGAAAAACCCGTAATCCTTTTTTCCCAAGAGCTTCTTATTTCACAAAACCTTTGTTATCTTGATTAGAAGTTTTAGCTATTAGGATCTTAGTTTTCCTTTATTAAAAAACTTTAGCTTATTTTAATCGTGAAACCAAGTAATCATTTATTAGGA
>JAMXBC010000918.1:0-11940 GCA_024138005.1 Lumnitzera racemosa | reverse complement strand
TGAAGTTTGGAAAATTTTTTTTAAAAAAACCAAAAACCCTGTTTTCCCCCTAAAAATATAATAATTAAACATAGTGTAAAAAAGTGGGAGCCTTAAAACCGAGTATCGAATGAAAACAAAGACTTAAAAAATAAGTTAATTAGGTAAAAAAAGAAAATAATTAGCTAACATACTATATGAATATATACATTTTTTTTATGGTATACTCGGTATATATAATAAATATTTTCGAAATTAACCAAAAATTACACAATTATTAAAATGTGCTAAATTCTAAAATAATTGATAATATTTTTTTAAAAAAAAGATTGTTAAAAAATTATTATATGGTAAAAATAAAAATTTACTGTGCTATTATTCATAGGATTACACTTGTAAAATTAAAAAATAACTAATCTAATATAATATATATAATATTGTATTTAATTAAATATCTATTAAAGCTTATCTAATAGCCCCAAAATTGCTGGACAGGGGGAAATATGTAGCAAATTGTGGGAGTGATTTTTGTTGAGCAAAAGTGAAATTTTTGAAATTAACCCCACCTTCACTAGTAATTTTTAAGGAAAATATTAAAATAAATTATTAAAAATTTAAGAAAATTTAAAAACGACCTTAATATTTTAAAAATAAGACCCCCCTAAAATGAGATCGTTTAGGAACCAAAATTTATAAAAAAGAAAAATCAAAAAAAAGGAAAAAAAAAAAAGATAAAAAACAGAGTAAGGTGAGAAGGATGGTTCCCCGACTTTTTGATGACAATGTGGACCCTCACCCCCACAAATGAGCCAACTTTGATAGGCGGCTGACAAGCCTCTTTGGCAATGGCAGTTAGTTCTAATGAAATTTTCGGTTTTTTGTTTTTCTCTTTTTGAAAATACAAAATTTTAGGAAAAATGAAAAAAAATTAATTTAGGTTATTTTATATTCAATTTTTTCATAATTTATTTTTCCCCAAAATTGGAATATTTCCCTGAATTGTTTAACAAATATATTATTCATCTGAAATTTGAAATTTTTAAAATAAAAAACCAAAATGATGTAGTTTTCTAAAATTTTTGTTAAAACAGTATATATATATTATTTAAAATTTAATGTTCAAATTTTTTTTTAAAAAAATTTTTTTAATTTTTCCAAAAATCTTAAAAATTGGTTAAAAATGTTAAAAATAAAAGGTTTTATAAAATTAATAGTGAAATTGATATATTGTTTTTTCTAATAAAAAGTATAATGATGTTTGTATTGAAATAATTTTGTACCCCCAAAAATTTTTTTGGGTAATTAAGTAAATTTGGGGTAAAATTTTAACTTTATGGGCGATGAATCAAAAACCAAAAAACTAAGTAATGATTAAATTCACAATTTTTTAGGGTTTATATAAATTTTGGGGGAATTATTTGGTAAATAGAGTATTTATTAAAAATTTTTTTTTACACATTAAAATAGCTTAAATAACGAAGATATCCAATTTAAAAATAAATGGGTTTAAAACATATGATAAATAGTTGAAAAAAATTTATTATTTGTGTACGGTCAGATTGGATAAAAATTATATATTTTTTAATATTTTTAAAACCCGGGAATAGTTATATAGGTATTAAATTACAAAACCCTTTATATTATGGGTTATATTGAAAAATTGGTAAACTATGGTTTAATAACATAAATTACGTATAGTATTTTTAACATTTGATTAGATAAGTATAATGTGTTAAAAAAATAAAATTTTTAAAAAAATCATTTTAAAAATTAAGACACGTAATACGTGTTTGTACGGCTTAACAAATAAAAAACGGGATAAATAGGTTAATAAACCCTATATCTCTACAATAATACAAATTTTTACTACTACTATAACTCTGCTTACAAACTTTTTAAACGTTTAAAAAAGAAATTTTCGATCAATAAAAAAGATATATTATGCGTAAAAATATAATTAGCATATTATTAATAAGTAATAACTTAACTTAATTAAATAATAAAAACTATATTTATTTTTTAAAATATATTTAGAAAAGATCCTAATGTTTTTAACTTTTAGAAAAAAAATTTTTAGATTTTTTATTAGGACTTTTAGTATGAGACGTTGATGACCTGAGTTTTCCGTATGATTGCCCGATAAGTAAGTTGGTCAATGCTTTGCATTTTTGGTTTATTTTAAAAATTTGGGATTTGGTATGCATGGCTTATGATTGTAGTTAGTGTTTGGTGTATCAGCGTTTGGGGTTATTTAAATTTATTGTGTGGGAGCTAAGCTTCATGATATGGTTGTTTTGTGTTTTTTATTATTTTTCTTAAATTTATTTGAGTAGGTTGACACTCTGAAAAGATAAACAAATAAAACTTGACTTAACTTTTAATTGTATGCATTGCACCCACTAGGAGTTAAAGACTAGGATTTGGCTAAACCCAACTCCCTTTGATGAGGGGTAGCTAAAATGGTCCCCTCCTCCCCTAAAGAACTAAATGATAGGAGAGGAGGTCGCCAAGGTTTGGGGGTCGTGGTTCGAAGGGGTTAGAGAGGAGGGTATTTCATTACATAAGCCCCCATTTAGTTTTGATTCGTGGGTATGATGTAAAATTCCCCAAACCCCATTAGAGCAGGTCAAATTTTTTTTCTTATGATGGGCCCGTAACATCGTGCGAGGGATTTACTTGTACTATTTGCATCTAACTAACTTGGTTGAAAAACTTACCCGTGTGTGTGAGGGCCCCTTTCCCTCTCACCCCATTATGAGTAAGTTTTTATTTCCTTGTTTTTTGTAGGTTTCCAAAGGCTTATAAGGGTACCCAAAACAGAACCCGTCTGGGATGGAGAGTGAGATATAATAAGAAAGGGGTAGTTATTGTTTAGTATTACTTTTTTTTTTAAAGGAAATAAATAAAACTCCCCAAAAAAGGTTTGGGAGTTTTAATATTTTGGTTTTATATGAAAAGACAGTATTATGGGATTTTTTACTGCTCTTTTTATAGGTCAAATGAAAGTTTATTATACAAAATTTTTTCAAAGGATTTCTCCCCCAAAATTTATATTAAACTGTATCGATTGGAGTTTAAAGGGTAGAGTTGAGTATTTGGTGTGAACTAGGGCTAAGTAGTATGTAAGGATGTTTCTATCTTTAAAATGGTTTTATTCAGGATGGGTTTTATTCAGGGTGGTTCAATGGCTTTTTAATTTTTTCCTTTTTCAACAAACCCTAAAACAATCCACAAACCCAAAACTCCAAACCCAACCCCAAAATTTTTTAAAATTTTAAACCCAAAATCCTTCTTTAAAAATTCTTAAAATTTAAAAAAAAATTTTAAACCAATTTTTTTAAACTTTTTTTAAATTTTTCAGTTTTAATAATTTCCAAAAACCCTTTTCTTCATTTTTTTCCCTTTAAAAAAAACTTTTTCCCAAAAAAATATTTTCTTCTTTTTTTATTTTTTTTAATATTTATAAACTTTTTATTTAATTTATAAAATTTTTAAAAAATTATAATTTTAAAATACTTTTTTTAATAAAATTTAAATTTTAATTTTTTTAAAGGGGGAAAAAAATTTAATTTTTTAAAAAACCCCAGTTGCGACCTTTCAAGAGGGGGAAAAGGGCCCCAACTGTGTTGAAAAAAGCCCGATGGTTCCTATGATAAAACCCAAATTTATTGGTTTTGGATTACTCCATCATGTATTTTTTTATTTTTCCATTCTGTTTATTTCAGATGGATTCCCTTCCCAACGATTTTTATGACTCCTAACCGTTTTTTTAAAAAAACATTTTTAAAAATTTCCAAAGTTTTAAACTTGTTTATTGTGAAAAATTTGGGATTAGAGTTATTTAAGGGGTTTTTTGGAAGGAATTTGGGGTCAGTTGAGATTTAAGCCCTCTTTTTAAAGTAAAAGATTGATCTTTACCTTATTCTAAAACCAGGACCAATTTTATAAAAAATTCCCAATAATTTTAAAAAATTAATTTGGGGTTAGGGATTTACTTCAAGCAGAATTGGGGTGGGTTTTAACAAGGATTTAAAAAAGGGTTTTCATTCTAATTGTTGATTGTTCAGGTTAGGTTTATAGTTATTTTGCTTGTTAAACCCAAAATGTCCCTTGTTTGATAGTGCACTTTATGCATAGGGAAAAACCAAAAGTTTATATCTAACATTAACTTGATTTATGGTTAGCTTGGCCGTCTAAGGGGGGAAAGTGATGTTTTTTAAGGGGCAAAAAGTATAAGTATTTGATTTCCCTAGTGGAGTTGATATGAAGAAAAATTTGCCGATCCAGGTATCATGGGCTTATGGGTATTGAGTTTGGGTGGCCATTTCCAGTATTGAATAGTATGTATTATGGGGATAAGTGTAAAAATAATGTATATATATTTATTTATAGTATTTGGGGTTCATGGTACCCATGTATTGTTTTCATTAAAAAAATTAACTTGCACATTTGTTATTCTTTTATGTAATGTAAGTGTATGTCATGGATGGCCCAAAAAATGTTTTTTTTGTTACATATAGGTTGCGGCTCATTTTTCTTTTCATTTTTGTAGTTGTAAAAGTTTTTTGCTTACCTGGAATGGGACTTGTTACTATCCTTAGAAAGAGGTGCACTTATATTGTTTTTGATGACGAGATATAATAATAGAAAAGAAGAAAAAGGTTTTTAGTGATTATTAGTGATTTTGTTTTGTTGAGTTAGAAACCCTATTGAGGGTTTATAATTATAGTTGGAATGATCACTGTAAATCATTTGAATCATTGAAACCCAGAAATTGTTTTTATTTATATGTTTTCTTAAATATTGTAGTTTGGGTTTTTGAGTTAGATATATTAGACTCAAGGGCAATGATGGGTTTGCCCCCTTTGGTTTGGGCTTATAGCTTAAGAAGTATTAATATTAGGTTGTTTGTTCTTAAGGCCCCCCGGTTTAGAATTTTAAAAAATTTCATTTACGGATCGTGGAGCAGCTTAGGTTTTGGATTTAAAAGGAATTAGGTTGAAGATCGTAGAAAGGCTTATGTTGTTGTATAGAAAGTAACTAAGATTTTGATATGAGAAAGCTTAAGTGATGAATTAATATGTAATGGCAGTTAGAGAGAGGAGAGAACATGGGTTTATTTGTGAAAGCGACTATTTCCCCTTAGTTTTACCCTTTTTAGATCAAATTTTACCTTTTACTCTTTTTCTATTTTTTTTGCTTTGATGTTTTATTTGTTTTTCTTTACTTTTTATTCATTATTGTCACTCTTGCTTGCTTACTCTTTTAGTTCCCGTTTTCTTTACTATAAATTTTTTTAACCCTTTCCCTTTTCTTGCTTTTGTATGCCTAATTTTGGACTTGTGCATTAGTAAAGAGTGTTTGGAGGATGAAGATGTCGGTTAAACTTTCCCTTTGTTTTGCTCAAAGAAAAATTTTTAAATTTAAAGGGTAGGGGATAAAACATTGGGAAAACTTAACAAAAGGATTAACCCCTCTTGGATGGGAAGGTTGGGAACAACTCCAAAAATGTAATTTTATGTTCCTAATAGTACGGATAACACAATTACCGAGTAACAAACCCTAATGTTTTCTAAAAGGGTTAAAAAATTAGAATTTAAAAATACGGGGAAAAGTTTAAAAAATTTTTTTTAAAAAAAATTTTTTAAAACCTAAAAATTTTTTTAATTTTAAAAAATTTTTTTTTTAAAAAAATTAAATTTTTTTTAAAAAACCCCTTCAAAAAAAAAATTTTTAATCCCAAAAGGGGAAATATATAAAATTTATTAATCATTTTTTTACAATTTAATAATTAAAATTTTTTCCGGAATTTAAAATAAGATAAGATCTAATTATTATTTATAAGTAAAATTAATATTAAAATTAACCCCCATTTTATTTAAAAACCCCCAAATTTTTAAGAAACTCAAAAAGGGTAATATTAAAAGGGAAAAAAATTTTAAATAATTTATTTTTTTTCCCCCTTTCCCTTTTTATATTTACTTTTTTTAAAAATTATTATAATTAAATGTATTAAAAAAGATATTTAAAACCCTTTTAATTATTTTTTTAAATTTTTTTAAAATTTTTTTTGTATTTTCCATGTTTTCTTTATTTTTATTTTAAAATTTTATTAATTATTTTTTAATTCTAAAAATTTATTTTTTTTTATAACTTAAATTTCTAATTTAAACTTTTGGGTTTAAATTTTGTTTAAAAATGTCTTTAATGTATAATTTCACAATTACTCCAAAATTTTAATTTAATATATAAAATTAAAAATTCCTTTTTTTATTAAAAAATTTAAAAACCCAAAAATGGGAAAACAAAAAGGGTAAAAATTTTTAAATTCCCTAAAATAAATGAAATATTTAAATAATTTTCTTTACATAAGAAAAAAAGAATTTATAATTTAAAATCAATTTAAAAAAATAAAAAATATTTATATTAAAATTAATTTTTTAATAATTAAATTTATTTTTATGATAATTTTAACAAACTATAATTCTATAAAAATAAATTCTAGAAAAAAATAGTTTTTTTAAATTATAAAATTTAAATAAATTAAAAAATAATAAAATTCAAAAATATAAATTTAAAATTTTAATAAAAAAAAAAAATTTAATAAACATAATAAAACCCAATTCTTTTTTTTTAAAAATTTTGTATATCCAATTTTAATATTAAATTTAAAAAAATTAAAAAAATTAATTTTTTATTATTATTTTTTAAAATAAATTTAAATTTTTAAAAATATAACATAAAAAAACCCCCTTAAAAAAAAATTTCAAAAATTTAAAAATAAATAAAAAAACCCAAATCTTAAAAAAAAAAAATTGGGACCAAAATAATTTCCAAAAAGAAAAATAAACCCAAACAAAAATTTAAAAAAACATAAAACTTAAATTTTTTAAATTTCCCCAAAGCCCCAAAAAATTTTAAATAAATTAACTTCAAATTATTTACATTAATCCTAACCAAATAAAATTCAATATTCAAACCCAAATAAAAAATTCACAAAACATATTTAACTCCCATTCCAAATTTTTTTAAAATTAAAAAAAAACTTAATAATCCTTTTTTAAACCAAAACAAATTTTAAACAAAAAATTAATAAAAACAAATAAAAAAAACAATAAAAAATTTAAATTTAATTCCAAAATTAAAAAACTATACCAATTATTTCTTCACAAATTCAAATATATCAATTAAAAAAATTTAAAAAAAAAAAATTTAAAAAACCAAATTAAAAAAAAAATAATGGAACTTAAACTATAAATTTTTTACTAAAATTTCCCATTACCTAACTTTCTTACAATAAATATTCAAAAAAATTTAAATTTCAATGCCCTTTCAATTTTAAATTTCTTAATTTTTTAAAAATTAAAAATAACTAATTAAATTTTTTAAATTACCTTCAAAACCCAATAAAAAAAAATTTTTTTCCAATCAATAAATCTATGTTTAAAAAAAACAAAACCCAATTCAAAATCTAATAAAAAAAACCCCTTCTAAAATTAAACAAAACAAAAAAAAAAAAAAAAAACAACCTTCAAACCCTTTAAAACAACTTTAAAAAAATTTAATAAAAATTTATTAATTCCCCTAAATTTTAAAAATAAAAACCAAACCCCTAAAACCACTATATTTAACCCTTTAAAACAATCAAAAATACAAAAAAAAAAAAATATTATTTATAATAATTAAAATTTAACAATAAACCTAAATTAATAAAAATACAAAAAAACCCTTTATATTAAATTTTACAATATAAAACATAAAACCATAAAATAACCAAAAATTTAATGTTTCAAAATAATTATAAATTAATAACTTAAAACTTTAACAAATTAATTTCTTTTGGCACCCAATCAAAACACAAAAAACTAAAAATTTACAAAAATGTAAAATATATTGAAAAATTTTAATTAAAATGTTTAAAATTATTAATTAGTTTAAATTATTTAATAAAAATTTAAAAAGTTTGGAAAAACAAAAAAATTAAATAATATGAAAAATATTAATTTATTAATAATTAAAGTTAATAATAAAACCCAAAATTATTTGTATTATTTATTAAATTACCTTAAGATTAAGGAATTTAGTTTAAGCTATTAATAAAGGGTAAAAAAAGATAATTATAAACCAAATAAAACTTTGGGAATAAGAATGGGATGGGCCTTTAAAATTTTTATATATAAAGATATAAAAATTTAAAAAAGGGAAAAAAAATTATTTTTTTTCATATGTTTTTTTAAATAATTCCTGGGAAATGGATTAAACAATTTGGTTTTATTTTTTTCCTTGTAAGATCTAAGCGATTTAATTAATTTTAATTTTTAAACCCAAAATTCTTTTTTAAATTTTGCTTAAAATTTTTTATTTAACTATAAATGTTTTTAACCTAAAATTTTTAAAATTAAAAATAAATTTTTAATTATATTTTAAAATTTAAATATTTAATAATTTAAAAAAAAAATTTTTACCTAATTTAATTCAATTTTTATTTAATTATAAATTTTAAATTTTTTATAAAATTTATTAATTAAAACTACAATTTTATACTTTAAGTCAAATAATTAATGTTAGTTAAAAAAAAAGAAATAAGGAAAAATTTTGCATTAAAAAGTATTAAAATTTAAAAAAGCCAAAATTATTATCAATAATTGTTAAAATTATACTTAATATTTTGGAGAGTTTTTTAAGAATATAATGGAAACCAAATTAAGAGGAAAAGATTTCCAATTTTTTAAAAACCTTGGAAAAATTATTTCCCCCTTAAAAAAACAATTCCAATCTAACCCTTTAAAATTTTTTTTCAATACCCAAATAAAAGATTTAAATATGCAAAATAAAGAAAAAATTTTCTTTTCATTATTTCTTAACTTTATAAAACCATTAAATTTAATAAATCATCTACCTTTATTTCCTTTCCTCTTAGATCCATTCCAAACTCCTCAAAAGTTAAAGCTTACACCCCCAACCACTAACCTCATCTTAGCGAACCTTAATTAAAACCTGTATTCATTTTTATTTTTTCAAACTTAAAAATATTTTTTTTTTATTCATAAATTTTCATTTTTTATGAATTTTAACTTTTTTTAACAAATTTTAAACTTTAATTGTACAATCCTAATTCATTCTTTAAATTTTTTAACTTTTGATTTAAACTATCTATCTTTTACCAAATTTTTTAATTTTTTTTATTTAATTTTAATTTTAAGAAATTTAGATAATTTATGAAATTATTGTTTTGATATAAACTAAATTGTTAATTTAATAAAAAAAATTTGTTAGGGAATTAGATTAAGATATTTTGTGAAATTTTTGAATTTAGGGTTGAAAATACATAGATTATTGTAAGAATAACTAACCCTAACCGAAACCACTTTTGAAAAAGGCCTTTAGTTTTAAAGAAGCATCAATTTTGAATTTGCATTAGGTTCTATGAAATTAGCAGGTTAATGGTTAATCTAGCATAATTTTTCCCAATTTTTTATAAAAAAAAAAAAAAAAAAAAAAAAAAAAAAAAAAAAAAAAAAAAAAAAAAAAAAAAAAAAAAAAAAAAAAAAAAAAAAAAAAAAAAAAAAAAAAAAAAAAAAAAAAAAAAAAAAAAAAAAAAAAAAAAAAAAAAAAAAAAAAAAAAAAAAAAAAAAAAAAAAAAAAAAAAAAAAAAAAAAAAAAAAAAAAAAAAAAAAAAAAAAAAAAAAAAAAAAAAAAAAAAAAAAAAAAAAAAAAAAAAAAAAAAAAAAAAAAAAAAAAAAAAAAAAAAAAATTTAAGGGGAAAAAGGGGAAAAAAAATTAAAATTTTAGAAAAATTTAAAAAATGGTGAAATTTTTAAAAAATTAAAAATTATTTTAAATTTTAATTCATAAAATTTTTTAAAAAAACTTTTTTTTGTTTTTTTAAAATTTTATTTTGTCTTTTTTTTCAATTTTTTTTTAATTAAAAAAATTAAATTTTTTTATTAAAAATGTTTTTCCCATAACTACAAACCCTTTCCCTTAATTTTTATATTACTATTCTTTTTTTATTTTAATGTGGTTATTGAATTTGTTTAATTGGAAAGTATAAAAATTAAAAGGGTTTTGAAAATTTTTAATATGAAAAAAATTAAATTATAAAATTAAAAATTCTTTTTAAATAAAAATTTTTAATTTAAATGGATTTTTTTTATTTTTTTCATAATTTTTAAAATTTGGGAAATTTTTTTAAAAATATTGATGTAATTTTATAAAATATAAAATGTAAAAATTTAAAAATTATTTTGATTAAAATAAATTGGTAATTCAAAATACTAAGCTTTTTTAAATTTTAAAAATTAAATTTGGTTGTTAAAAGGGGGAAAAAACAATTATGTATAATTAATAACTATAAAATTTAGGTTTAAAATTTTTAAAAATTGAACTAAATTTATAAATTATTTTAAATTTAAAATTTTAATTATTTAAAAATTATTTCTTTGTTAGATTATATTAATTTAAATTTAAGAATTAATATAAAAATTATAAATTAATTTTAATTTTCAATATAGCCCTTTGAAATTGTTAAGTTTTAAACAAATTTTTTAAAAATTTTATTAACTTTAATATTAAGGTTTAAAAGTTTAATAGGAAAGATAAAAAAATAAAAAAATTTAAATTTTTTTAAATTTATTTTAAAGTTTTTTTAAAAAATGATTTTTTTTCCTTATTTGTTCCTTAAAAATAAATATTTTTTAAAAAAATTATTTTTTAAAGAGGGTTTAAATTTAATAAAAAATGTTGAATTAAAATTTTTGAATTATAATACCAATTTTTTGAAAATTAAAATAGTCTCCTTAAAAATATTGAAATTATTTAGGTAAAGATACTGATTTTAAAAATTTAAAATATTTAAATTTTTTAATTAAACTTTTTTAAAACCCTAATAAAAACTTCCCTTTTTATTTATTTCAAAATTTAAAAGTAAAATTTTAATTATTTAAAAATTTAATTATTTTTTTTTATTTTTTTTGGGTCTAACCTTAAATCTTTTTCCTTATTTTTTTTTTTTAAAATTTTTTTTTTTTTAACCTTAAATTATTTAAACATAAAGTTAAATTAAATTAAAATAGGGACAATTAATTTTACTAAAATTATTCTCCTTATTTAAAAAATTTATAAAACGGAAGTATTTAAAATTAAATTAATATAAAAAGGAAATTTTTAAAAAAATAAAAATCCCCCCTTTTTTAAAAATTTTAAATTTTTTTTTTTTTTAAATTTTTTTTTTTTTTTTAATTTTGTAAAAAAAAATTCCTAATTTATTGAAAATATTTATCAGACAAGAAAATTATGATATTTTACTTTTGAATCCTTAAAAATAAAATATAAAATTGATTTTGGGGGGGGGGGGGGGGGGGGGGGGGGGGGGGGGGGGGGGGGGGGGGGGGGGGGGGGGGGGGGGGGGGGGGGGGGGGGGGGGGGGGGGGGGGGGGGGGGGGGGGGGGGGGGGGGGGGGGAAAAAAAAAAAAAAAAAAAAAAAAAAAAAAAAAAAAAAAAAAAAAAAAAAAAAAAAAAAAAAAAAAAAAAAAAAAAAAAAAAAAAAAAAAAAAAAAAAAAAAAAAAAAAAAAAAAAAAAAAAAAAAAAAAAAAAAAAAAAAAAAAAAAAAAAAAAAAAAAAAAAAAAAAAAAAAAAAAAAAAAAAAAAAAAAAAAAAAAAAAAAAAAAAAAAAAAAAAAAAAAAAAAAAAAAAAAAAAAAAAAAAAAAAAAAAAAAAAAAAAAAAAAAAAAAAAAAAAAAAAAAAAAAAAAAAAAAAAAAAAAAAAAAAAAAAAAAAAAAAAAAAAAAAAAAAAAAAAAAAAAAAAAAAAAAAAAAAAAAAAAAAAAAAAAAAAAAAAAAAAAAAAAAAAAAAAAAAAAAAAAAAAAAAAAAAAAAAAAAAAAAAAAAAAAAAAAAAAAAAAAAAAAAAAAAAAAAAAAAAAAAAAAAAAAAAAAAAAAAAATTAATTTTTTTAATTTT
>JAMXBC010000917.1:0-11974 GCA_024138005.1 Lumnitzera racemosa | reverse complement strand
GTTTTTTAAAGGACTAACACTAAAGACATTGCATGACTACTAACAAAGAAATATAGATGCAAAACCTCACAATCTCTAGTTTAAATTTAACAAGGGAGGACTTGTAAGAATTTCTTTAATTCTTAGAATGTTCTTTACAATAGGTTGTCCATCAAAGCTCAAAGGGATTCCTTAATTTTGGGGGAAAAAATTTCTAAACATCTACTACATTTTTAAAAACAATTTAGCTTAGGGTTATGACAAGACGACATGAAAAACCGAAAAAAAAAATGGATTGATTGAAGACACCATATAAATAAAAAATTTTTCAACACATCTAAATCTCTAAACCAACTAGTGTATCGGATCGTTGAAATAATAAAATTGTAAGTCTCACTAAGTCTTTTTCTAAGGCAAAGGGTTTTGTTAAGTACAAAATTTTCTAATCTACTACTCTAATCTAGGCTAATTGAATAAAATTTAGGAGTTCAAAATAAATGCATCTAAACGAAATGAAATTTAAAAAAAAAAAAATTCTAAAGGCAGGGGCTTGTGACATTTTTTCTAAAGTAATAGTGAAGGGTATGCCATTAAGAAATTAAGGATGGTTTTTAATTTTGGTTTTTGATGAAACTCACTTGAGTTTCATCTGAGGTAAGGGATCTCACTCAACTATGTATGAGAAATCTCCTCTTTGCTCATTTCCTTACATGATTAGCAAAAATTACTTAATTGCCGTCACGAGTTAAGTAATCTAGTCCTAAGAATTAGGGGGTCAATCTCCTCTTGGTCTCATAACCTATCCTAACTCACTAAGACCGCAAACGCATTATGAATTTAATGGGAATGCCTAATCTCCTCTTTGATCTCATAAGCATAAGAAACTATTATAGATATCACACCAACTCAATGACTCAAATGGGAATTACACAACTAATCTCCTCTTTTTCTCATAATCATGCAGCCCATAAACTCTTAAGAGTCCCTTCTTAGGACAAATTCTCTTCAGTCTCATAATCACAAGGAAACCCATTGAAAATTTCATTAAAAAGCACCTCAAAGAGTCTAAATGCAATAAACGATCATCAAATCCCAATTAAATACACATAAACCCCTGTCATAGCTATAAGGTTATACCATCTATAACATCTACATATTCATAAACCTACTAAAATTAACTAGCCTCTCATATTAAGACAATGGCACAAAGAAATAACTAAAAAATAGTAACAAAACTCCATAGATGAATAAGTCAACAAGAGGATAACAACTTAACAAGAGATTCAATGAAGAAGATGGAGCAAATACTTAACAAACAAGCTTAAATGTGCATCATAATCATAAAACATGCATCGTTTAACATGGATAAGTTAGTAAAACAAGAAAATAGACAACAAGCTCACATAACTAAACCTAAAAAATGCTAGAATCCTAATCGCGGCTTGCAATTCTAGTACAAATGTATAATCTAGATTTAGTTACTGATCAATTAGTAGAAAAGTTTACTAAATTGTTTTAGTGGAAAATCTACTAATCGATCATGGAAAGGTCTACCGATAGATTGGTAGATACATGTCATCTCCGGTTGCCCTCTATGTTTAATGAAACATGGCATTTAGGGGATTAGGGTTTTAGTCGAAAAACCCTAACCTTAATTTCTTTTACTAAGGGATTGGTGCTAAAGCTATTGATTAGTCAGTATGGTTGAATCCATTGGTATACATTCTATTTGTACCACTAGCATTTCAATGATCATGGGTTAATAGGTTTGCCTATCCCTTGATGCTTTAGGGCAACCAAATTTCGAGGGTAGGACATATTTACCAGTACTCTTCTTTTTGGGCCTCCTTGATTGAAGAGAAAGGGGCTATCAAACCATGTTATTCTTCGTACATCTACACATAGGATATAAAATGCATTAAATTCATTTTAAAACAACACTCTTTCATGCATGTTTGACAATTTTGTACAAGTTAGTCCTTTTTGGGGCATAAAAACCCCAAATTTCATGAAAAATTACAAAAACTTTGCAAAAATTTATGCACAAATGCGGGTTTTTAAAACATTGAAAAATCATACTTTTTAAGTTATGATCAAGCTACAATGCTCCTAATCAACCTTTGGACATCTTTGACACTCATAGAGCTTTGCATGTCCATTATACTCAGATTTTTTTTAGGTTTACCTCCATTCCCCCCTTTTAGTGACCATAAAGCCCAAGAACTTTCCCAAAAAGAAGCCTAAAAACACACTTTGAAGATTTAAATTCATATTGTAATGCCCTTAAGGCCTCGAAAGTTTCCTTTAGATTTGTAAGGTGATCATTATAAAACCTCCTCTTCACTATCATATCATCAACATAGACCTCTATATTCTTGCCAATTTGTAGCTTGAACTTTTGAGTACCTAATATGTTGTACTAAGATAGACAAGGTTGGTTGTATATAGGAGAGGGGTTTAAGGATATGATGCACCAAAGAATCTTTGTGACTTATAACTAGCTCGATATGATGCACCATCTAATTCAATGAGGTCATTTGCTACTTAGTTTTGCTTAAGGGTTAGCATAAGAGTAAGCTTCTAAGCCAAGAAAGGACTTAGTGTATTCAATAATGAGATAATGTAAGATATTATTGAAGTTAAAATATATAAGAGTTTTTATAACTCTTAAATCAGGGCAACCTATTAAATATGAAAAAAAAAAACAAAAGGATAATGCCTAAAAGAAGCAAAGTAAAAGGGGCACAAATGAAAGATTAAGAAAACTTTTGATTTGTATAGTAGGTTCCATCACGTATGTACTTGGATACATGGCTTACAACTAGAGGCGAGCCTTTGGGGCAGAAACAGACAAAGGATTAGGTTAAGTTAGCTAATGCCAAGTTGAGTTGTATGCTTTTTTGGGTGAATTCAGCTTTGACATGCTCTAGACAGCTTAAGGATAGAGTCAAGCTATTAGTCAAGCACTCTTTGGGTTTTGACATTTAAGATGATTGACAAGTGGGGAAGAGTTCAGTTGAGAAATGGTAGTAGGTCAGTAGTTTAGGGTGGCGCAAATTCCTCTTGTATATAGTGATTAAGGAGAATGCACTACTTTAAGTTCTTGAATCCTTATGCTTGCACTACGTTAAGGTCTAGGGGTTTTTTAATTTCTATTTTCCTTTTTGGGGCTGATTAGGATTTGAAATAAAATCTAGCTAGATTCTTCTCTTATTCTAGTTGATAAGGGCTGAGGTTGCAATATTGAATACTCACACTCCAAAGTCTTTGGGCAGCTTTACTCGATAGGCATTATTGTTTGATCTTCTCGGTATTTTGAATGGTTTTCCCCAGCTTGGGTAGATAGTTTATTCTTTCTCGTATTAAGGAACCTCTCTTTACTTAAGTGCAACCATACTAGTTTTGCCCAGCTAGAAATACTTGGTTTTTTTTTCCTTTTCCTTTTTTCCTTCAACTTTCGAGTAACTCATTAATGTGTTAAGCAACTTTCTGGTAGATTTTTGGAAGGACTAAACATTGGTTCTTACTTTTAGATCTTCTTGGTCAGGTGATAGCATTAGGGTAGATCAAGGAGTAGTTCAGGTTTGAAGCCATAGATGACCTCAAATGGTGCATGTCCAATGGTACCTTACACAAATTTGTTGTTAGAGAATTCTACATGGTACGCATTGATAAGCTTTTAATTTCTTATTTATATTTTGAATTTTAGAGATTTTTCCCCTTTAAATTTTCAGCTTATTTTAAGAAAAATGATACTTATTTGAACAAAATCTTGTTTTCTAGGTTTGAAATGATATTCAAAAGAAAACGAGAAAAAAGAAATAAGTTTCACTTAATTTGGGGTTAAAATGAAGAAGTTAGAAGTGAATGACATGAGCAAATGGTATGACTATGTCAATTTAATAAAGAATTTGAATAGAAAAGTGGAATAAAATAGTGAGTTACGTGACTGGGATGACACGATCATGTCTTAAGTCCCTGTTAGTTGAAGATTTTTAGTGAATATTTAAAAAGATTTGTTAAATATGGCATAATAGTGAATGACATGACTGTGTTTACTAAGTTGTGTCATTTCTAATGACATATAAAATTCGCATCTTTTATATAAAGTTACATTTTTTAGACAACTTTTTGAGAGACCAAAGGGGTCGAACACTCAAGAAGTGATGCAAATTCAAGAATCAAGCTTTTCAATTGAATTCATGGCTATTTTCTATTCTCTTTGATTTGTTCAAATTATTGCTTTTACCATGACTAGCACTTAGATCTATTGATCTAGGTTTTGTAGAACCAAAATATTATGTGAAAAAGTTGCTTTTTTTTAGATCTAATAAAGATTTTCATTTTCTCAAATCAATTACGTGCGCTTGATTGTTTTAGATTAATATTCCTAGGTGTTAGTCTAAAATCCAATATTAATAAGAGAATTGAGAGATTCTTGAAAGATAGATCAGGCAAATTGATAAAGATTCTTTCAAGTTTTTCCACATCTTGGTTTAAAATTTGTTTTGAGGATTTGTTGTTCTTTAATGTGATCACGATTATGTTATTGGGAAGAGATTCTAATAGGTGATTAAAGATTAGGGCTAATAGACTTTAGAAAGTTATTAGCTTTAATAGATAATTCTCCCGTTCAATAAAATTAAGGATTTTGGGTTGGGTTATCTTTAGTAAAAGTTGCATGTCTAATTCAAAGGGGAAACAAATCTAGGTATGACCTCGAACTTGAGTCAAATTCTAAGTTTTGATTGCTTTCTGTTTATTTTATTTAATTGAGTCTTAGTTATTTTCAATTAATTAATTTTTTGCAATTTAGTTAAATTCTTTAATTTTCTTGAATCAAGTTTATTTGTTAGATAATAATGAACTATTCAATATAAATAATGATAGTCTTCGTGGGAATGACATTTTTTGTAAAGAACTATACTACTACAAGAAAGTTGTGCTTACCTTCAGGCTAGCTATATATCCCAATCAGTTAAGTTTTTTCCCCACTGTAACTTGGGAGTAGTGAACCTAAGGTATGGTTGACAATCTTTGTCTGGTGATTAGTCGGGATGGTAAGAATTTTTGAAAAGTACTTATTTTCCCATTGGACATCAAAGAGTCCTCTAAAAAATGACTCAAAAATTTTAGGTTTTGATCCGATACCATAACTCCTTGATACCCATGTAAGCGAACAATTTCTTGCAAAAACAAATAAGTAATAGTTAAAGCATCATTGGTTTTGGGATAGGGCACAAAATGTGCCATCTTACTGAATCTGTCCCAAGACGATCATTACAAATCTTTGCCTTAGTAGTTTGAGGACAAAACTATGGTCAAATTAACCCATGGTTTAGTCGAGATGGGGAGAGGCATAGCTCTTCCCTTTTCAGCCCAAACTCTTTTCTCCTTTTGCAGATCTACAACTTTCAACAAGAAAGATGCACATCCACCTCATCTTTGGGCAAAAGAACCCTTTCATTCAGCAGTTCATATGTTCCTTTTCCCTCCAAAATGTCCAAAGAGTACATCGGGAATGAGCTTCTTACCCTAATTAGCTCTCTAGAGAACTGGTAGACACACATTGCTTCTACCTTGGAATAGATATCCATCCTTTTACATGATAGTCCCCTACTGTCCTTCCTTCTTCTTAATGTACGTATATAGAACCAAAATGGTGTCCCAAGGATATTTATCCTTCATGCTAGCAAATCATAAAAGTGGGCTTATAATTGAAAAAGAAGAAAAATGTTTTCTTGATAAGGCATCGTGACCCCCATTGGGCTTGCCTTGCTTATACTTTTAATTAGAAAATTGAATCCTCCAAAAATTCAACCCACGGACTTGCTTCTTTGATGGCTTATTATGACTTCCCAAAAATATCTTAAAGACTCAGATCGGGAAAATGACAAACTCTCTTAGTAGAAGGTAATGTTGCCATATGTGAAAGTTTCGGGGGAAGCGAAGAGTTCCTTGTCATGGATAGAGTTATTCAAATTTTTGGTCCTCGAGCTTCTCACTATGAAAGGGTAGTAAGTCAGCCTTCTTGCATCAGTAAAGTGCCTATGCCAACACTTGATGCATCACACTTAAGCTTAAATATCTTCTCGAAATCAAGTAGAGCTAATATGGTGCAAAGTCAACTTCTCTTTCACATGGGAAAAAACTCTTTTTCCTTCTCTTTCCCCCATCTAAATTCTATTGTTTTTCTTTGTTAGCTTGGTGGGGGGGTGCTATAAGGGTGTTGGGGGCATTTAATGAATGGGAATAAAAAGATGCTAAGTCATGAAAGCTTCTTACCTTGCCACCAGCAGTTAGGGTCCCTCGTTTGGTAATAGCTCTTATCTTTTCATCGTTGACCCATAGGCTTTCCCTTTAGCACCTATAAAGCTTTAAAAAAATCACTTCCTTTTGATAGAAACAACATTTCTTTAAGTTTCCAAAAGCTTCTTAGCTTAGAGTACATTGAACACAACTTGGGGATGGTCAGCATGACTTGTTTTGATGGGTATTGCATATAAGGATGTCATTAAATAGACAAAAACACATATCCCGATCAGATCTCTTAGAACATAGTCATCAACATATGAAAGTGCTTAAGGTGTTTGATAACTGAAAAGGCATCACCGCTACTCATAATAACTGTATCGGGCTTTAAATGCAGTCTTCTACTCATCTCCTTATCTCATACGAATCTGTTGGCATCTTGACTTCAAGTTGATCTTGTTGAAAATTTTGTCACTACTTTTTTTTGTCTAGCATATCATCTAACCTTGGAAAGGGTACCTATACTTGATTGTAATTTTGAAAGCTCTACTATCTATATGCATACACCAACTACCATTCATCCTTGATACTAGCAATGCAAGTACAACACATGGCTTAGACTTCCCTCACATATCCCTTTAGTAGTAGTTTGTTGATTTAGTTCGGGTGTTCAACAATTTGTTTGAGATTCATTGAAAAAAGCAAGCTTGTTCTGTAGGGCAGTCCCTTTAGTATCAAGTCAATATATGCTCAATTCCTTAAAAAGGGGGTAGCCCTTCAAGTAATTGTTTTGGGAAATAAGTCAGCATACTCTTCCAACAATTCTCTAGTGTCTCTAGCAGGATAGCTTGCTCCTTCAACTCCAATAGTCTTTTAGTTAGCAAAAAGTCAACACCTCAGAATGAACGACATCTCAAAGCTTAGACCGCTCAAAACTAATGTCTTCTTAGATCTTTGAGCTAATTTGGCTTTTAACTTACTCAATTGGCTGGAGTCATGGCGTTTAAGGTAATCTTCTTCCCCATCTTTCCTCAAATTAAAACGTATTCCTAAACCATCATGAATGCCCCTTTCAATCAAATAACTAAGGTTAGCCCAACAACACATACGATGTGCTCATGGTAGCACATCATAAAGAATTTCATCAAAATAGTTTCCAATGGAGATTAGTAGTAGTACTTATTAAGCAACATATAGTGCTCCCTTCTCATTTAGCCAATGTAGCTTGTAGGGTTTTGGGATGTAATAAGGGGGTAACTTGAGTTTCTAAACCCTAGATCGGCAGATCTACATTGTGTAACTTCCACTATCTACTAAGACCACTCATACTTTTTTTGTTCACCTTGCAGGTGATGTGAAATAAGTTCTCACATTGCTTTTGCTTCAATTGATGGTTCAATGCTCATTGCTCGTCTGATGACTGGGTCAGTTTGTCCAAATTTTTGGGCAAATAGATCTTCCTCAACTAACTCTTCAATACCTTTGGTATCTTCCTTTAGTTCTCCTTTCTCTTCAAGTTCCTCATTCCATATTGTCCACTTCAATCTTTAGAGCATCCCCTTTTAATAACTTTTGTTTGTCTGTTCAGACACTGGGCGCCCAAAGTATCCAAATCTCTTACACTTAAAACACTTTAATTTGGTTAATCTTTCATCCTAATTCTTGCCCTTCCCTTAAAGTTCTTAACAGTGTTTCAATATCATTTGGTTAGTTCCTTTCTTGGTTTTAAAAGTTTATCCTCTTACTTGGCTCAAACAAATATTGAGCTTTGTAACTACCTTAAATAGGTCACTAGGTTGGACGGGTCGACTCTTTCAGGTGGGCATAGCTATTCCCCTCTACCTCTCTACTTGTAAAGCAATTTTTATAACCTCATCTAGTGTAATAAAATGTTGTAGTTCTACTCTATCTCATATGTCTAACTCAAACTAGTTAAGAATCTTGACATTGTATGGCTGAAGGTTCATTGATCTCGCATTGATGAGCATTTGGAAATTTTCATAAGTACTCACAATAAGAAGACTCCTTGCTTCAATTCTTGAGTTGAGCAAAGTTATCCCGTAAATAGGTATGTAACATAAAATTTTGGGTTTAAGGAACCTTTTCATCTCGGGCCATGTCTTAACTTCTCTATATTCCTCTCATCTCCTCATAGCTTAAAGTTTCTCTACAACATTGCAATATATAAACGAGAATTCTATAATAGTAGTCCTTACCTTCTTGTGTTCCCTTTTTATTAATAGTATTCAAAGACATGTTCCCAGCTTTCTTCCAATTAAGGTAGTCATTAAACATCCCTAAAACCATTGAAGCTTAAAATCTAAAGCTTTAAAAGGTCGATCTTGAGGTGCTCATGGTCATTCTCCCCCCTTCATTATACTCTTTTCCCTTTGTCCCCCTCATCTACTCCACTTAGGTCTATTCTCTTCTACTTGTCGTCTTACTCTTTTACCTTAGACTTGCTGAGTTGGGGGTTATCCTTACATAGGGGTTTTGGGGCCCCTTTTGGAGCACTTCCCACTTCCAGATAACTTAGGATATTTTGATTTTTGTTAATAGGGTTTGGGGTTAAATGCATGAATTTCTTTCATTAGCTTTGCTATTACATTAGTGACTTCATTGATTTGCTCAATACTATATTGAGTTTGGTAACTACCTTGAAAAGGTTAGCTGGGCTCATTAGGGTCGGCTCGGGCCCATTTTTTCCTTTGCCTCTCCACTTGCATGCAATTTTAGTCTCATCTAGTTGTAATAAAATGCTATGGTTTTATTACATCTTTTAAAGTCTAACCTTAATCTAGTTAAGAATCTTAACACTATATAGGTTGAAGGTTCATTAACCTCGCATCGGATCATTAGCATTTGGAATTCTCGCATGTACTCATCAACAGGATGACTCCCTTGCTTTAATTCTTGGAGTTGAGAAAAAGTGTCCTGTAAATAGGTGTATAGCACAAATCTAACTCTAAGAAATCTTTTCATCTCTAGCTAAGTGCTGATTTCTTTATATCCATCTAATCTCCTCATGGCTTGAAAGTTTCTCTACTACATCGCAATATATCTTGAGAATTCTATAACAGTAGTCCTTACCTTCTCGTAGTCATCATATTCATAGTATTCAAAGACTTGTTCTAACGTTTTCTTTCCAATCAAGATAGTCATTAGCATCCCTAAAACCATTGAAGCTTGAAATCTAAAGCTTACATGGTCAGTAACTCCAGGTGCTCGTGGTCTTTCTTCTACTTCATTATACTTTTCCTCAGTCTCCTCATCTATATCCACCTAAGTCTATTATCCTTTGCACATGTCCTCTTACTCCCTTGCCTTAGACTTGTCGAGTTAGGAGTTATCCTCACACAGATTAAGTGTCTTGTGGAGCACCTCCTACTTCAGGAGTAGCTTAAGGAGTATTTTCAATGCTGTCAAAAGGACAGAGATAATGTGTGAACTACTCGCATTAGCTCCACTTTCATATTAGCGACTTCATTGATTTGCTTATCAAAACTTCTAAGGGTATATGATTGATCGTAGTAAATACTCCACTATTATCATAACTAATATTAATGTTAACACTAGAGTTAGTCATTCTTTGTTCAACTCTGAGCTTACAGCAACCAGATAGCACTGTGTTACTTTTAGAACAACACTCTTATGGTCTTTAACTAGTCAACATGCTAACTTCACAAAGAAAGACATAGCTACTACTTACTCTATTTTCTGTAGCTTGAAACAGTGTGTAGATGAGTGCCACACAAAAATTACTATAAAACAAATTACCACTTCTAATACTTACTCAAATGCTTACAACTAGTTTAAACACAACTTCAATAGCTACTTTACTACTTAGCATGCTTAAAACATAAATGATGGCTGAAATAACAACACAATACAATAGTAACTTACTAAAAGCAAACCTTTGCTCTAATACCAAGATGATATGCTACGCCAAGAATAGACAAGGTCGGTTGTATCTAGGGGATGGATCTAAGCTCATAGAGAGCTAAAAAATGGAGAGGGAAATGTGTGAAAATAAGTGAAACCCGCAAACAAACCTGATGATATGTTGCACTAAAGGATCTCCATAGACTTATGAACTAACTTGATATGATGCATGAGCTAATTCAATGAGGTCAGTATGCCACCTAGCCATTAGGATAAAAGGAAAAAAGGGAGGGGGTAAGCTTCTAAGCAAAGAAGGATTTATTATGACCCAACAGTATCGTTGTTGTGGTAGGGCCGTTGTATACCATACAAAGGTCTATTATCAACCCCCTTATTGATTGCAGGCCCTTCATACGATATATAAGGCTTCTTCCACTATACATTACCACCAGGCCCATAGATAGGTAATATAGAGTAATTTAACTAAAATTAACACCTATGGTATAATTTAACTAGACGTGTGGTGATAACTCTGATTTTAAAACATATTTCATATGGTGATTTTATAGTATTTTCCTTACATTTTTTGGTTTTCTTTAAAGAAATTGATACTTAATTGAGTAAAATGTTGATTTCAGGGTTTAAACACGTTCTAGGCTCGAAAAAGAAGAAAAGGAATCAAGTTTCACTCAATTCCGAGTTTAAACGAAGAAGTTATGAAGTTTTGAAGTTGTGCAGAAAATTTGCCTAAGTGCAGAAATTACATAACCTGGGGACAACGGCCATGTCCCACGCGTGTCGGGTGACGAAAACAGAATCTTTGTAATATACATATAAAAGGATATCTTAGGGTTTCAAAAGGGGAGGGGACATTACAGAAACAAGAGACACAAGAGCGAGAGGAGATTAGAGAGAATTTAATCAAGAAGCGAGAACGACATCGATTTCAAGATTAGAGAGATTGTCATCAAATCAAGAGGGGTTTTATTGCTTTATTTTACATTTTTGATGAAACTCGTTTTTAGATCGTTATGATAGCTTAGAATTCAAGTATTTAGGATTATGGAACCCAGGGTTTCATGTAACCCTTGGATTGAATTATAATTTCAATAAAGTTTCTATTTTTTTCTTGATTCAATTATGGGTTTTTTAAATTGGAATGATAATTCTAGAGTGTCAATATATGATATTATGCATGTTGATTGAGAAATTGCATGTGTAATTGATCTAAGCATAATTGAAGAGAATTACATGTATACATAGAGATAAGGGTACATGTTTTTTTTTCGGAAAGTTGATTTTTTGTGTGGGAATTCATTACACGTTAATGCAATTCTAATTATATTACTAAGTGAAGAGATTCCGGTAAATAATTTAGGTTAGGGGTTTAAAATGCTTGAGAAAGATATTAGCTTTAATTGTGAATCCCTCCGGTCAAGAATAATAGAATTGAATTGGATATATTTAAAAAGGTTATATTTTAAACACTAGGGGAAATTTAAATTTCCCAAATACATTGTTGCATACTTGAAGTCGTTCGTAGTTTATTGCTTCATAATTTTTGGTTTAATTAAGTCTCATAAGTAGTTTAGTTGTTAATTTCAGTATTTTTAATTCATTCAATTTATCACAATTTTTCGGTTTGATAATAAAGCTAAAGTTTAATATTAGTACTCAAAATCTCTAAGGGGATCGACTCGGACTCACCATCCGCTTTATTAAAACTTAATAGGGCACTTGCCTCATATCAAGTTTTTGGCGCCGCTGCCGGGGATTTTCGATATTAAGAACACTGTTGCTTTAAATTACTTTAACCATTTTTTTTAATTTTGTTTTCATTGTTTATTTTCATTAGTAAAAG
>JAMXBC010000916.1:0-11993 GCA_024138005.1 Lumnitzera racemosa | reverse complement strand
TAGAGCTTGTTTAGGGGGTTTTTTGGGAAGTAGCAGTCGTAGGGGTTTTAGGTGGTTCAGCAGGCAAAGGGTTACTTAGTTAGGGTTTTGGGTATAGGGAGAGTCATTGTATTATTTTGCTCCGCTGTGGTTAATGGCGTTTAGGCTTAAGGTCGTAAGGGTTGGGGTTAATGGGGGGTAGGTCGGGGGAAAACTACTAGGGGCTACGACAAAGGCAATGAGGTTAGTGGGTTTTTCGAAAGTGAAAGAAGGTGGGAGCTAGTGGAGGTAGTAGCTTTGCTCGAAGTTGATAGAGAAAGGGAATCGAAGACAGAGTGAAAGCCTGTAAATAGAGAGAAAAATGAGAGAAAGAAGAGAGAAAAGAGAGTTTGTCAAGTGAATTTGTTGCTTGTCTCTAGTTGTGTGTATCCTTAGATGTTCGTAAGTCTCCTATTTATACATGAAAACACCAATCAAACCAAGGAAAGATTAAATCAAAGTTAAAAGAAAATGCCCCAAAAATCAAGTTTTCTCTAAATTTGGAGCTCGATTTGAACATTCCCTTTGTCTGAATTTGGACGTGTTCTTGTGTTTGATTCAAAATAAGCCATGTAGTAAGCAAAATCAAAGTAAAGATTTAGGTTTGAGTGTGTAGAATCTGTAAAAAAATTGGAGCAAAAGTAGAGGTTGTAGCTTTTCCCTTTACCGGGAAAGTGTAGAAAATCTAGAGAAAATGTGAGAAAACTAAGGGAAAGAGAGGAAAGTACTAATGTGGCACTACATTATCCAATCCGACCGCTCATGGCATGCCACGTGTCACTGGTGACATTGTAGTAGCTAATGTAGCATGTTACGTAGATGCAATGTATTTGCCACGTCAGTACGGGTCATCTAACCTGACACTGATACGTATCAAGACACTAGTATAATAAAAATCTTTTATTTTTTTTTTCCAATTTTTCTACTTTTTGAATTTTCAATTTTAAAAAATTTGTATTTCTTATCCAAATTTCTTATTTTTTATGATTTTCTTTTTTTGAATTTTTTATATTTTTCTAAAATTCTTTTTTTTTTCTAAATTTCTTAATTTATTTTTTCTTTGATTTCCTTTTTTGTTGCGTTTTTTCCAAATTTTAAAAGGGCCTATTTAGAAAAGAAAGAAAAACAATAAAAAATAAAAAAAGAGAGTAAAAATGGGTATTTAAAAAACTTTTTAATATCAATTGATAATACAAATACTTATAGCAAAATTTAGAAACTACATTTAAATTGTATGGTAATAAAGGAGTTATACATAAATAGGTAATGAAAGTTTAAAGTATTTATATTAAAAAAAAAAATTCAATCCTATATGTAGAAAGAAATATATAAAAAGAACTTTATGTCACATCCGTCACAGTAGAGAATGCAACATCACAAATAAACACATGCCAAAACATTACTCATAATCGTATGATATTACCATTGATCACATAATCTACTACCTTAGAGTTCATCTTAGCCTTTAAGACTACAGATATGTACAATATTTACATATTTAAAAGTTTATAGACTTTCCCTTTATCACATAAATACATATCCATAACAAACTAAACTTCAAACCCATGGAAGTCTTTTTTAACGAATTAGCTAGTGTTGAGCCCAATTTTTCACCTCCCAATTCATTTTAAAATTAAATCTTCTTTAAACGATCAAAACTAAACCTACCCATTTAACACGACTCTCAACTAGGGTTTAAAGAAAATTGTTTTTATTTTTTTTTTTTTTACATTTGAAAATGTTTTTGGAGTCGCCACCCGACTTGAGTTAGGAAAAATAGTTATTATAACCATTTAAATGGATATGTTATAACTTAGGCTACTAGTCTTTCGATAAAACTGATTTTTGAAACAGCTTTTTAAAACCCAAAATTTGGATTGCAAGGGTTAGAACTTTTAAACCCTTTTGAATACTACTATCTTTCCAAATTTAACCTTAATCTTAAAAATTTACCTTTTTAATTTCATAAAAACTCAATTTTTAATTACTCTAATTGGGTAAATTAAGTAATCTAGGAAAAAAAAAGGAAATTAGATTTTTTTTTTTTATATCGTTGTTTTCATGGGTGCTTACGTACCCTTATTTAGAATTAGACATACATAGTTCTCTTTATAAAACTTTAGTAAGTTGGTTTTATTTAATTTAAAAAAAAAACATGTTGAGTTTATATTTTAGTTTAATTTGTCTTATTTAAGAAAATTTCTAAGAAAGAAGGTCTTAAATGAAGTTTTTATTAATTTTTGAAAAAATTCTAAATACCTCTAAATTTGAATGGTGGATTATTTATCTTTTCTATTTGGAAAAATGTTTTTCTAATGACAAAACAACAACTACTTTTTATTTATTTTATTTGAATATCTATTTCTATTTTACTAAAAAAAAATCAATAAACTATTCTTTTTCTTTTTTTTTTCTTTTTCTTTTTTCTTTACATTTACCAAAGGATAAATAAATAAACAATATAGCGAAAGAAGAAGAAATTAAAAAAAATAAATTTAAAAAAGAAAAATTTGGAAAACAATGTAAAAAGAAAAAGTGTTAGACCAAGGAGAGGATTCAAACGCACAAGTCAAGTCAGGGGGGTAAGGGTTATGGGTCGGGCGAGCTTCCCAAAGTCTTTAATAGCAGCAAATTTACAGAAAAATGGTTCAATGCCTTCTAGGCAGCAAATCAAGCGAAAAAAAAAAAAGAAGATTCTGTGTTTGGATAAGAATAGAGGGTAGCATTTAGGGGTGTTTTGGAGGGTGGGGTAAAGTGGTGGCTGCGATGGATGTTAACGACTATCATAGTTTGCTGCTGAAGGTAAGTGGTTGTTTTGGTTTGGGGTTTTAAAGTTGAGGAGTATCATAGGGGTTAGTTTGTGCGTAGGATGGTGTTCGATCGTAGTATTTATTGTACCCAACCATAATTTAGGGTTTTTTATGGAGAGGGTCTAGTCATGTAGCTAGGAGCTATGGCGGAGCTTAGGAAAAGCTAGGCTAGAGCTCAAGTATGGGGGTTAGGGCCATAGTGTTGATTTCGTTTGAAAACCCCCATGGTCGAACTCAGAGCTAATGAGAGAGAGAGCTACCAGTTTAAAGAGAGAAAACAAGAGAGGGAGGGTGTTACGACTTTTCCACTGCTTGTAAATGGTTGCCCCCCGCCCCATGCCAAAAATTTTTAAATTTTTTAAAAAGAATAAAAATTTAAAGGAAATCTTTTTAATTTTTTATTTTGGAGAATTTGAATGTTTTGATAAATTTTTAAAAGTTATTTTTTTTTTTGTTTAGAGTAGCTAGTATATCAAAAAAAAAGAAAGGGATTACAATGTATGGTGAAATTGCAAAAATAATCGCACAGTTATGTAAAATTATAAAAAATTGGGCTCCCAAAAGTGTAAGGTTGACGTCTTGATAGGAAAGATAAAAAAAAATTTAGAGAAAAATGGGGAAAACTGATAGAAGAAAAAGGAAAGGCTGACTAACCCCAATTGGCCCACATCAACTCCCCCGCCCAACCTTGGGTTTTTCTGTCATCACTGACTTTGGGGGAACAAAATGTAGATGCAATAACTTGCATAAAACTTGCCACGGTCCAAGTTAACACTTTGTCAAAATCAATAGCACTTCAGATACGCGGGCGATTGAATTTTCCCCCCGGGGTAACCCTTTATTGAAAAAAAAATGAAAGGCTTTTTACATGCCTTCTCAAAGATTGAACCAAAAACCTATAACCGAACCCAATGCACAGTCCAAGTGTATTTTATTAACTTTGGTTTTGTTTTGTCCCAAAATTGTACATAGGATCAGTTACCCCAAGCTAGATTCAAATTAAACCTAGGCCCCAATGGCCGTCATCAAACTTTTTAAAAATAACCCTATTAAATTGTATTTTCTAAATTCCTAAAATTTTCTATTTTTTTTTTAAATTTTTTCAATTTTTTTATTTTCAAAATTTTATTTTTATTTTTTTTTTTAAATTTCTTATTTTTGGTTTTTTTTCGGATTTCCATTTTTGACCTTTTTTTCCTAATTATTTTTTTTTTCTTTCCTTTTTTTGTGCTTTTTTTTTTTTCAAAATTTTCTTATTTTTTTAATTCTTTTTTTTTTTGGTTTTCTTTAATTCCTTTTTTTTTTTTTTCCCTAAATTGGGCCTATAAAAAAAATAAAAAAAATAAAAAGAGGGCAAAAAATTTGGGGACAAACATCCCGGGAAAGTTTTAAAAAATAGTTTGCCCTAGGGGACTTTAAAAAACCCAATTAGGTATCATAGAACAAATTTTTGGGGGTTTTAAAAAAAAAACCCCCTTGTTTTTTTCAAAGGGAACCTTTTTTAAAAAAAAATTTTTTTTAAATTTTTTTTTTTTTTAAAAAATTTAAAAAAATTTTTTAAAAAAAAACCCCCTTTTTCCCCAAACCAAAAATTTTAAAAAAAAAGGGAAAAAAAAAATTTAAAAAATTTTAAACCTTTTTTTTAAAAAAGGGAAATTTTTTTCCTTTTTTCCCTTTTTTTTTAAAAAGAAAAAAAAAATTTTAAAAAAAAAAATTTTTTTTCCTTTTTTTCCCCCAAAATTTTTTTAAAAACAAAAAAAAAGTTAAAAATTTTTAAAATTTTTTTTTAAATTACCCACCCCTAATTTTGGGGGAAAAACCCTTTTTTTTTTTAAAAAAATTTTTTTTTTTTCCCCCTTTTTTTCCCCCAAAAAACCCTTTTTAAAAAATTTTTTTTTTTTCCCCCTTTTTTTTAAAAAAACCCTTTAAAAAAAAAAAAAATTTTTTTTGGGGGGGGCCCTTTTTTTTTTTAAAAATAAAAAAATTTTTTAAAATTTAAAAAAAATTTTCAAAAAAAAAAAAAGGGTTTAGGTTTTTTAAAAAAAAAAGGGAAAAAAATTTTTTTTTTTTGGGGGTTTGGGGAAAAAAATTTTTTTTTAAAAAAATAAGGGGGGGTTTTGGTTTGCAAAAAAAGGGTTTAAGGGAAAAAAAACAATTAAAAAAAATTTTTAAAAAATTTTTTAAAAAAAAAACCAAACCCAAAAAACCCGGGAAAAAAAAAAAAAAAAAAATTTTTTTTTAAAAAAAAAAAATTTTTAATTTTTTTTGGGGGGGTTTTTGGTTTAAAAAAAAAGGGTTAAAAAAGGCCCAATTTTTAAAATTTTTCCCTAAGGGGGTTTTTTTTCCAAAAAATTTTTAAAAAAAAAAATTTTAAAAAAAAAAAATAAAAAAAAATTTTTTGGGGAAAAAAAAATTTTTTAAAAAAAAAAAAACCCGAAAACCTTTTAAAGGGGGCCCTTAAAAATTTAAATTAAAAAAAAAAAAAAACCCCCCCAAAAATTTTCCCCCCAAAAAAGGTTTTTAAAAAAAATTTTTGTTTGTTTAAAAATTTTTTTTAAAAAAAGGGGGGGGGGGGGAAAAAATTTTTTTTTTAAAAAAAAAAAAAATTTCCCCCCCTTTTTTAAATTTGGGGGGCCTTTTTTTTTTTTCAAAAAAAAAAGGGGAAAAAAAAAAAAAAATTAGGGGGTTTTTTTTAAAAAAAAGTTCTTTTTTTTTTAAAAATTTTTTTCCCTTTTGTAAAAAAAAAAATTTTTTTTTAAAATTTTTTTCTTTTTAAAAACCCCCAAAAAAAAAAAGGGGGGGGAAAATTTTAAAAAAAAAAAAAAAAATTTTTTTGGGAAAAAAAAATTTTTTGGGGGTTTAAAAAAAATTTGGAAAAAAAAATTAAACCCTTAAAAAAAAAAATTTTTAAAAAAAAAAAAATTTTTTTTGGGGTTTTTTTAAAATTTAAAAAATTTTAAAAGGAAAAAAAATTTTTTTTTTTTTTTTTTTTAAAAAAATTTTTTTTAAAAAAAAAAAAAAACCCCTTTTAAAAAAAAAAAGGGGGAATTGGGGTTGGTTTTTTGGGGGAAAAAAGGGGAAAAAAACCCTTTTCCCATTTTTTTTTTAAATTTTTTAAAAAAACCATTTTTAAAAAAAAAGGGGTTTTCCCCAAAAACCTTTTTTTTTTTTTAAAAAAAACCCCTTTTTTTTAAAAAATTCCAAAGCCTTTTTTTTAAAACTTTTCCCCAAAAAAACCCTTTTTTTCCCCCAAAAAAATAACCTTTTTGGGGTTTTAAAAAAAAAGGGAAAAAATTTCAAAAAAAAAAAAAAAAAAATTTTAAAAAAAAAAAAAAAAACCAAAAAAAAAAAAAAACCCCCCTTTTTTTAAAAAAAAAAAAATTTTTTAAAAAAATTTTTTTAAAAAAGGGGGCCCTTTTTAAATTTTTTAAAAAAATTTTTTAAAAAAAAATTTTTAAATGGGTTTTTTTTTTTTTTTTGGGGTTGGGGTTTGTTTTTTTCCCCCAAATTTTTTTAAAAAAAGGGGGTTTTGTTTTTTTTTCCCTTTTTTAAAAATTTTTTTTTTTTAAAAACCCTTTTTTTTTAAAAACCCCCCCCGGGGGTTTTTTTTTTTTTCCCTTTAAAATTCCCATTTTTTTTTTTTAAGGTTCCAAAATTTTTTTTAAAATTTTTGGGGGGGAAAAAATTTTTGGTTTTTTTTTTTTTTTTTTTAAAAAAAAAAAAAAATTTTAAAAAAAAATTTTTTAAAAAAACCAAAAAATTTTAAAATTTTAATTTTTTTAAAAAAAAAAAATTTTAAAAAATTTGGGGGTTTAAAAAAAAAAATTTTTTTTTTTGGGGGCCCCAAAAAAAAATTTTTTTTTTTAAAAAATTTTTTTCTTAAAATTTTTTAAAAAAAAAATTTTTTTAAAAAAAAAAAAAAATTTTTTAAAAAAAAATTTAAAAAAAAATTTTTTTAAAAAACCCAAAATTTAAATTTTTTTTAAACCCTTTTAAATTTTTTTTTCCCCCTTTCTTTTTTAAAAAAAGGGGGTTTTTTTTGTTAAAACTTTTTTAAAAATTTTTTCCCCAAAAAAAAATTTTTTTTTAAAAATTTTTTAATTTTTAAAAGGTTTTTTAAATTTTTTTGGAAAAAGGTTTTGGGGGGTTTTTAATTTTTTTTGGGGGCCCAAAAAAAATTTTTTTTTTTAAAACCCCTTTTTTTTGTTCCCCCAAAAAGGGGCCCCTTTTAAAAAGGTTAAAAAAATTTTTTTTTTGGCCCCCTTTAAGGGGGTTTTTTTTCCCTTTATTTTTTTTTTTTAAAAACCCTTTTTTTTCCCCTTTTTTTTTTTTTTTTAAAAAAAATTTTTTTTTTTGGGTTATTTTTAAAAAGGGTTTTAAAATTTTTTAAAACCAAAAGGGGGGGCCCTTTTCCCTTTTTTTTTTGGTTTTTTTTTAAAAAAGGGGGTTTTTTTTTTAAAAAACCCCCCCAAAAGGGGCCCAAATTTTTTGGGGGGGGGTTTTTTTTGAAAAAATTTAAAATTTTTTTTTGGGCCCCCCTTTAAAAAATTTTTTTCCCCTTGCCAAAAAGGGAAAATTTTTATTTTTAAATTTTTTTTTTTTTTTTTTTTTTTAAAAAAATTTTTTTTTTTTTTGGGGGGGTTTTTTTTTTTAAAGGGGGGGAAAAACCCAAAAATTTTTTTAAAATTTTTTTAAAAAAAAAAAAAAAAAAAAAAAAAAGGGAATTTTTTAAAAAAAAAAATTTTTTAAAAAAAAAAAAATTTTTTAAAAATTTTTAAAAAAATTTTTTTAAAAAAAAACCCCCAAAAAAAAAAATTTTATTTTTTTTTTTTTTTTTTTTTAAAAAATTTTTTAAAAATAAAAAAATTTTAAACCCTTTTTTTAAAATTTTTTTTTTTTTTTTTTGCCCCCTTTTTTTGGGGGGGAAAAAAAAAATTTTTTTAAAAAAAAAAAAATTTAAAAAAGAAAAAAAAAAAAAAAGGGAATTTTTAAAAAAAAGGGAAAAATTTTTTTTAACCTTTTTAAAAAAAATTTTTTTAAAAAAATTTTTTAAAAAAACCAAAAAAAAAATTTTTGGTTTTTTTAAATTTTTTTTTTTAAAAAAAATTTTTTTTTTTTAAAAAATTTTTTTTTTTTTAAAAAACCCCCTTTTTTTTAAAAAAAAAAAAAAAGGGTTTTAAAAAAAAAAAAAAACCCCTTTTTGGGGTTTTTTCTTTTTAAAAAAAATTTTTTTTAAAAAAGGGGGGGAAAAAAAATTTTTTAAAAAAATTTTTTGGGGTTTTTTCCATTTTTAAAAAAAATTTGTTTTTTTTTTTTTTTCCCCCCCCCCCAAAAAATTTTTTTTTTTAAAAACCCCAAAAAAAGTTTTAAAGGGGGTTTTTTTTTTAAAAGGCCAAAAAATTTTTTTTCCCCCCCCGGAACCAAAATTGAAAATTTTAAAAAATTTTTTTGGGGGGGGGGGTTTTTTTTTTAAAAAATTTTTTTAAAAAAACCCAAAAATTTAAAATCTTTCCCCCCCTTGGACCCCTTTTTTAAATTTTTTTTTAAAAAAAAAAAAAAACCCCCTTTTTTAAAAAAGGGGAAAAAAAAAACCCCCAAAATTAAAAAAAAAAAAAAACCCCAAAAAAAATTTCCCCAAAAAAAAATTTTAAAAAAAATTTTTTAAAAAAAAGGGAAAATTTTTTAAAAGGGGCCCCCCCTTGGGGCCCAAAAAACCAAAAACCCCCCCCCCTTTTTTTTTCCCCCTTAAATTTCCCCAAAAATTCCCCCTTCAACCCAAAATTTTTAAAAAATTTTTTTCCCAACAAACCCCCCCTTTTTTTTCCCAAAAATTTAAACCAAAATTTTTAAAAAACCCCCCCCAAAAATTTTTTTTTTAAAACAAAAAAAATTTTTTTTTCCCTTAAAAAAATTTTAAAAAAAAAAATAAAACCCGGGCCCCCCCCCAAAAAAAACCAAAAAATTTTTTTTTTTAAAAAAAAAAAAACCCCAAAAATTTTTTTAAAAAAAAAAAATTTTTTTTTTCCCCCCAAAATTTTTCCCCGGGGGAAAAAATTTTTTTTAATTTTTAAAAATTTTTTTTTAAAAAATTTAAAATTTTTTTGAAAATTTTTTTTTTTGGGTTTTTTGTTTTTTTTTTTTTTTAAAAAAAAATTTTTAAACTAGATCCAATGCTTCATTCATCTTTGAAATCCATAATGCTGAACAGAACCCAAACAATCCCCTGATTAAAATCCCAATTACGTGAAGCCATACGCATTGCCTAATGAGCACCCTATACAAATAACAAACTACTTGGCACATCATCTGATCATACTCCCTTACGATAGCAGCCATGTCCCCTTTCAACCCAAAAACTGATTCCCTTGACCCGAAAACCCCCTTACAAACTCTCCCCGCATGTCCTTAACAATGCTTGGCACTCTCCATTCCACACTTAGTAGCAGCCAAAATCAACTCTACACTCTACAATCCATAAATACAATTGCACCTAGCTACAAAGTGTTAAAGTAACCACACACGAAGCCCCTAATACGACCCATAAGTCGCCCGTTGATCCCTTACCACTACAGACTCGAACACCCTAACAACTGAATACACATCTACATGCCTATATGAAGTCCACCTTCCCTTGCCATCCCAACAGAAATCTGCACATGTAAAATTTCTTCACATTTTCGATAGCCCTGTCTTTTGCCAACAAATTTATGCTACAATTTAAACACACAAAACTGATTAAATTCCATAAGCCAATTGATCTCTAAATACACTCACATGCACAACACATGTCTACATGCTATTTACAAACGCACAACACATTCTCTAACTCATACGTTGTAACAAAAACATACAAACATACGACAATAACATTAACACAGCAACCATCACGCTCGTGATTAGTGAAGACAACAACCAACAATTGACATGTCCTCAATCACACCCATAATTAGTAGGGGACATCAATAAAAGCATTCGATTACACCCAAAAACCATTTGAAAATAGTATTTGTCCACCCTCTAATCACACTTTAGCACGACTGTAGGTAAAAATTTCATTTTATCTATTTATTTATTTTTTTTAATTCAGTTATTTTTACTAATTAATTTTTTGTTGTAGTGCAGGGTTTTTATTATTGTTTGCTTGATTTTTTAGATAATCTCGATTTTTAAAAACTTTAGTTTAATTACATTTTTTTTAGTAAAAATTGTATTTTCTTAAAAAAAAATGGAAAAGGATATGTATTTAGATTGTATCTTTAATTTTATTTTCAAATTTAAAAGATTTAGAAAATATATGTATCTAATTTGTATCTTCAAACTATCTTATAGTTAGGTTTTAAAAAAAATATATATTTTTTTTACACATAATGGTTTTAAAAATAAAAAAATCTTAACGGAGTTTTCAAAAAGATTATTAGTTAAGGTTTTCTTTAAATGCGAAAAAATTAAATTTTTAGGTTTTTTTTTAAATAATAAATCGATAAACAAATGAAAACTTGGCTCGATTTTTGAAATAAAAAAAATGCACTCATTAATAATTTATAAAAAGAGAATTGCGACTAATTGACCCCGATTAGTGGTGCATAAGCACCTTTGGGGACTACAAAAAAATTTTTTTTTCCCCTTTTCTTAGTAATTTGTAAAAAAAAATTCACTTTAGTTATCTCTTGTAGGTAAAATTTTTATTATTTTTAGAAAAATTATTGAAAAAAAAGCCCATAAATTTTTTTTTTTAGTTTTTTTTTGATGATTTAGTTTTAATAGCTTAGCATACGAACCCATTTTTTTTTCTAGTTTATTTTTTCTAAAAAACATTTTTTTAGAAAAATCCGTAAATCAGTGGTCAAATTGGGATTTCCTACTCGTAAACCCTAATTTTTATTTTTTACTAGTTGAATTGATTGGCGACTCTAATTTTTAAAAGTTTTTAGAAAAATATTTCCCTTTAAATTTTAAAATCAAGTAACTTATATTCAGTAAGCTGGGCTTAATATAAGTTAAATTATGGAAATTGAAATAAGGCTTGATAACTTGCATATTTTCATGTGCTTTCTTTTTTACATTAATGATTGATTGTTTGTCCATGAAATATATAGACTTAAGAATATCGGGTAACCCAATAAGAGAAAAATAAACTGCTAGTTGCCCTAGGAATCCATAAGCAGCTGTTATAAGCTGAAGTACCTACTGGAAGTAAAAGGGCTAGGCGTGCTAAGGCCTATAACAATGCCTTGTTAGCTCAAGTTGAAAAAAGTGAGAGGACTATGAATTGAGCTTTAGAAATGTTGGACAAGATTAAAGCCTAAATTTCAAGACTTAGATTAGAAACTTTAGATATAGTTAAAGGAATTTGAATAAATTTTAAGTTTTATTAAGAATAATTGTTAGGTTCCTTTTGCTTTGCTCCATTTACTCTGATCTTTCTAAAATAAATTTTGGTTTTTCTCTTTAGTCATTCTTTCGTTCTTTCCTTCTTGTTTGACAATCCTTCGATATAACTTTTCATTCTCCTTTACTCAAGGAAGTGTAATTGAAAAAATCCAAAAAATAAAAAAAAACCATCATTTTATTTGGTTTCTATAAAATAAAACTTTATCTTTCCTCTCTCTAAAATTTAAAAAAAAAAGAAAAAGAATAAAAAAATAAAAGGAAAGTTGCTAACTAGTAAAGAAATTCTTCTAATCAGGTTCACATGACTGATGATGACTCGTCTCCCTAGAAAAGGATGAGCATCAAATGGCCCAACAATGGTAAGTTTTTTTTCCCAATAATCACCACTCTCCAGATTCCTAAGATTCGAAATAGAAAGGAGATTCCAAATCTGAAAGAGAAAATAGCTATGTTACAAAAAAATCACCATAAATCTAAAAAAGGCAATAGGCCCTACGCTTAGAAGATTCCAAAACTCGATTTATTACTGAAAAATGTTTGTAAGCCTAAGTGATGAAGGAGGCTTAAGTAGAAAGAAGTTGAGGAGAAGCGAGAAAGAACAAACCTAAGAGACTTAAAGGAGACAAATTTACTCAACTAAAGATATCAACCACCCAACTCTTTTATCATTTGAAAGTATTGAGGTTATAGCTTGTGAAGGCCCTAATTTAAATTACAAACATGAGCTTTAACCCCGAAATTGATGTGATACCAAGGGTCAAAAGGGGGTCTCCC
>JAMXBC010000915.1:0-12021 GCA_024138005.1 Lumnitzera racemosa | reverse complement strand
AATTTTCTTTCCACTTTGATTTTAAATCTCTTTTCATGAATCTTCTCCTAAGCTCTCTTTCTTGCAAACTTTTTGTTAAAGTTTGTTCTTTTTTACTTCATTAATCATGTTGACAAACATAGGTGAGATGCATCAGACATGTCAAAATATACGTTTCTGACTCGAGACTACGATGAGTGATCCTTGCCTCGTAAGAGAGGATGAAGTCACATCTTTAGCATAGCTTGCTGATTCTACTAGAATGGCTATAAAGCCATTGGATAGGGCAAGGCTCATCAGTGCCCTCCCAAGGGGATGTTTATGTATACACTCCTTTGCCTGCAGCTAGAGATTTGTTTGAGGAGCCTAGGATAGGTAAAGGTCCGAGCAACTGAGTTAGTAGGAGTAAGGCCTCTATTCCTACTTGGGTTTTAAGCAACTTTGTTGTTGAGTCGATTTTAAGGTTGGATGATACGAGTGGCAAGGAGAAAGGAAAGGGAGGCCTTGTTGACAAGGAGGTTCTTTGTAATGTTTTGAGAAGGGCTTAGAGTATAGGTAACGCCTCCCTCTAAGCAACTTTGGGAATGAGCTCTCCAACTTTTACTAATGCCATCTGGCGTAAGTCCCTCTCAATGGGTGGAAGGTGTTAAAGACTTTCTAAGGGCTGTATGAATACCTGGTAATTAGGACCACCCTCGAGCTTTTTAACACCTTTTACATGTGGAAAAGCATAAGTAGGTAGCTGTATCTCCAGCCTCATCGTGAGAAGAAGTGTTTTGAGGCCTTGCCAACTTTGTTAAAGGGCTAGTAGGATGACTACCTAGTGGTTGAGCTACTCGAGGAGGTAGATTTCTAGATAGGTTGGACTAAAATGGTCTCAATTGGGGCCTAAAAGGAGCTTGGGCCCAGTGATGGTAAGGCTATAAGGGAAATTTAAGCCTTCATGGCCCTTAAGTACAGTAATGAAATAAAACACAGCAAGACAGTAAAGAGATACTATAGGTATCTAATCTTTAAGCTCTTCCTTAGCATAAAGAAGGTTATGGTGAAGAAATGGGTAAAAGGTATAGGTTCGTTTTTTGCGAACACCTTCATTTGTCGTGCTAGTTTGTAAAGTTATGCTTTGTCTAACATCCTTTTTAATAAAATGGGGATGGATCTTCCTTATCCATGCTAATGATGGTGAGTTGGTGAATGGTAGTGTTTTGTGTTTTGTCTTTGTTTTGTTTGTTTTTCTTGACTGCTCTCTTGATTTTTTACAAGTAAGAGATTGGTCAGAGATATTCCCTATCCCCTAGTAGACAAGTTAATGAGGTATTACTAGGCTAGGAGGAATCTGACCATGAAGACCTCTAACCTTAAGGGTAAGGCTATGAGCCAAGGTCAAAGGCTGGGAAGAATAGTAGGGTTGAGCCACTACTCTTCTACGAGGGATTCCTCTTGGTCCCTAAACAAAGTTGTTGGCCATCAAGCTATAAGTACGGTCCTTCCTTCTATTACTTTCGTCCTTACCTTTGCGCCCATTATAGTGGACGACGAACCTATTAACACTGAAGAGCGGTTGTAGTAATGCTTGCCCCTCCTGATAGGGTTGAGGAGGAGGGGGCTGAGGCCAGCATCCCTTTTGAGGTAGCTAGGGAAAAAAGAAAGGCTCCTAAGATTGTTGGAGAAGTAGTGCCCGGTGCTAAGAAGTAAAAGCTAATAGTGAAGGCGCCCTTGGGTCGAATGACTTGGTACAAGTGGTCGATGGTTCATCCTTACAAGTGTATAGACGAGGTTGGGGATAAGTTTTTTGATGTCCTCAACAAGTTTAAGTTCTTAAGAATCAAGCCAAATTTGTTTAAGGACGTACTATATATCTCTCGAAATGAAGACCTCTGCTTTCACACTTTTGAGGCTAAGAAGAAGAGGGTTAAAGGGGAGCTCTTAAGGCCGAAGTAGGAGATCTGAAGCAATGACATTACTTTGTATCACAGAATCTAAAACTATCAAGCCTCATTAGAGTCTTACACCCTTGGCAGTTAAGCCATTCCGAGGAGCTATTAAGGGTAGGGGGGGTGACCCAATCGAGATAGTACGTCACTTGAGCATGCTCATCCAGCAGGTAAGCCTTTGTATTTAATAATTGACATCCTTCTTTATTGTCATGGTTTGACCTCAGTTTAAAGTTCCTTTGCAATACTATAGTTAGGTTTTTACCCCAGTTGAGTAACTATGATGTCCTATGGAAAGAGAAAAAAGCTTTCGAGTGACATTGTCTGGGTCGAAGAGGGCTTAGAGGAGGTAGAGTCCTCTTCTAATAAAATATTAGGATAAATTCATCAAGTCTAACTATGTCTACGTCGCTCTTTTTGTACAGGTGGCTGAGCTTAAGGGGAAGTTGAAGGATGTTAGAGCGGGAAAAGACTGCTGTTAAAGAGGATGCTAAGGAGGTCAGCTACCAAAGGGCTCGGCTTGAGGATGAATAGATATTAGATAGCTCTTATACATTTTGATGATAATAAAAGGAGAAGAATGCTAATGAATTAACAAATATGCAATATTCAGACAGTTTCTTAGAAAGTTTAAAATTGCAAATTGACTTATTTTTAGAAAGTTATTCAGAGGGTTTGAATTGATTGAAAAAGAGACAAGTATGAAAATCCACAGAGAATGTTTTAGAAGCTTTTATAAGAAGAATCGATACAACACTTCAAAGCTTATTCAGAGACTTTGAAAAAAAAAAAAAAGACTATACTCTTTAGAAGGGTATTTAGATAAATAGTCTAGAAGAGTAATGTTGTAAATTAATACATATCATATTCGAAGTAAACAAGGATTAGCTTAACTAGATTAGGTGTATTAGGGAATACACTTAATCCCGTTTGACTAAGATGGAATTAAGAATCCATGGAGATTATTCTTAAGCGAATGTATCTTTGGATAAATCATGATAATATCGTACATTGGATAAGGATAAGGTTGGTTTTGGGATCTTGTGGGATTTCAATTTTAGATTTGAGGTTTATCTAGAAATTGTTGATCAAGCATATCTTACTGTCAATTTCAAATCTGAAGCTTATCTAAAAATTACTGATCAAGCTTATTTTACTAAGCTCGGAGGATTAGGTTTAAATTTCAAAACACCGAGATCTTCTTAAGAATATTTATGATTATTTAGGAGTTGTAAAGGATAAATATGATTTGAAGATAATTCTCAACATATTTAGCCATAAGAAACTCAAGTATAAAAGGGGAAGTGATTCAAAAGTTTAGTTATGTGTCTGAGAAGCAAAAAAAATTACATACACATTATACTCTGATCATAAGCAATTTCTATCATCTAAAAGAGCACATAATGATTTTCGGATGCTCTTTTAGAAAGTTGAACTGAAGCAAATTCATCATCAATCATTACTTGTGTTTTTTTTTTTTTATCTAAAATCATTTGAGATTCATATTGTTGTTCTCACTTGCTTTTTGTATACTTTATATGTTGTTTAAGTGCTTGAGAGAAGTTTGATTGTATTCTATAAATCTGTAATTAGCTTAGATTGTAAAAAGGCTAGATAATTAAAGTAAAGGATTGTTAAGGCCAAGTATGGCTAATGATTGTAAACTTCTTGTGCTTTTGATTTAGTGGATCAAGTGGAATGGCACTAGTGAAGTAGACTGGGTCCTTGGCAGTAGAGCTAGAAAAAAGTAGTAAGTAAAAGGCTGAAGCTTATAAATCCTTAACCTAATATTCTCCTCTTTATCTCTTTTAATTTATGTAATTTAAATGTGTTGATTATTTGTGTGTTAAACTATTAAGATACCATTGTTCACTAAATTAAGTTATTAAGAGGGGTAATTTCATTTTACATGGAAAAGTTAAAAAAAATAGAAAATATCAATTCACCCTCTCCCCCCTCCCCCCCCCTTCTTGATATCTTATATGGCACTAATAGCAAAAGACCAAGGCTTAACTCTTCGATAAATTGGATGAGGAGAGGGAAGCTAAGGCCAGCTTCGAGAGGAGAGAATGCCGAGTTGAAGGTGTTAGTATCTGGTTACAAACTAAGCTGGAGATAAAGGTATCAACATGTTATAATGCCAAAGCTACATCGCTGGAGTTAGTTGCTTAGAAAGTTAAGCTAGAGTAGTAGATCAAGGAACTTAAAGGAAAAACTTCAACGATAGAGAAGGTCATCTCTAAATTATAGAGTAGGGAGGTTTTTAGTGATGCAGTTGCTAAGAAAGCCGTCGCCGATTTTCAATAGATGGAGTAGTAGCTAGAAGAGCTGGAGGACATCTCTACCGAATGCACTTGCTATATAAAGAATGGGGTGCTCTCTCATTTCCTAAAGTTGACCTGAGTTTCCTTATGCCCCAACTTTTTGGGTGAGGATGGTGGCCTAGGTATAAGAGGGAGAGATATTAAGCTACTCAAGCAACTATTGAGGTTTAACGCATCCCTTTTTTACCAAGTTTGGATAAGACACTTTTGCACCCACTTCTACCCCAACAATTTAGTAGAAGGTTACCCTTATGGTTGCTTCTCATGGTGATTAGGATTGGGGTGATCTTCTTACTAACCCTAGTTAGCAGCTTTCAGCCCTTACTTCAACCTAAGGCTAGTCATCTTAGGGACTATTGATAGATTGGCCCTTCGAGTAGATTGAAGTATTAGAATTTTTAGAGCTGCCAGAGTTTGCTAATCTAAGGTAGTAGTTGTTCCTTTCCTTGCTTCTTATACTTTATGTCAGGATGCTGGCCTTAATTTTGTATATCTTCTACTTATTAGTGGAAACTTGAATTCATTCATGTACTTTATTATGTTTTTTTTTTTTTTAAAATGCTTTTTATCATCTTGCTTGGTTCATTGTAGCATGGTCTGATACTTAGTTTACAAGGGGTGTTGTCCCTTACCTAAGCTATTTTAAGGAACTTAGGTTGGTTACATTTTGACTTGCCCAATAGGCGAGGGTTCCTTAAGGTATGGAGTGATTTCCCTTATTACGGTTACTCAAGGAGGGGTTAGTTTAGTAGCATTCTAACTTGCTCGTTTAGTGGGACTTCTTCGATAGGTCTACATTGGCTTGTAGTAAGGACTCATTAAGGATGGAATTGAAGCTTTAAGTCTTAATGTTGGAAGTTTGAGTACAATAGGGAACACTGCCTCCGACCCTAACGTTAGGTGAAAAGGGGTTTCTTTTGTGGAAGTATGGTAAGTTGTTTTGTAAACACAAAAAATGTTGGGTAACTTGTCTACCCAAGCACCTTGAGCTGGGTCAACTCATTTCTTAAGGCTTTTAAGGATGACCTGGTTAGTTGCTTTAATCTAGCTGATTGATTGAGGGTGGGTGACTGACGTGAAGTGCAGCGTAATGTAGTGCTTAGTGTAAAATTCCTTGAATTTAAGGTTGTCAAACTATCACCCATTGTCTGATGAGGGCATAATGAATCCTAAATCAAGAGAGGATGTTGCTTTGAACAAATAATTCAACACTCCTCTTTGTGATCTTTGCCACGACTTTAGCCTCAATACACTCTGGTGAAGTAGTTGATCGTGACAATGATGAACTGCTAACCTTTCAAAGCTTTAGGAAGGCAATGAGGATGTTAATGCCTTATTAGGTAAACGACTATGGATTGGTCAAGGGTTGGAGACTACTGCTAGGGGTGTACTTGTGGCATTAGAGGTACTTCTGGGTTACGACCTTAGTATCTTGCTTTATGGTAGGCCAATAGTATTTTAGCCGTAGAGCTCGGATATAAAGGGCTTGGGATTGAATGTAGTTGCTATACACTCTAGCATGTGGCTCTTCCATAACACATAGGCCTTCGTCTTTTAAGACACATCGGAGTAGGGAAGGTTGAGCCCCCTTATGGTATAGAACGCCATTGACCAACGTATAGTTGGTGGTGTGGTATCTGATAAAAGCATATTTTATTCATATTTTAATAAGTGAAATTGATTTAATAGGAATCATTAAGAATTGGTACTTAACTATTTTTTTTTTTAGACATTTCAGGTATGAGAGGATTCAGAGTGGAAATACAGTTAATTTAAAGGAATTGAATGCAATGAAGAAGCCAAAGTGAGCTATGATACGATTGGAATTGAAGATTGTTGGCCTACATTAAACACCATTGGCTTTAGAGTCTACGCCGCCAACCTTGAAAGCTACACTGCTGGCCTTTATGGATGGCCTTTATGAAAGAATTGCCTTACAAAAGCCAACCCTAGTTTTCTTTATAAATAGTCATGAGTTTCAAATTTAGAGAACTTTTACGTCTTTTTTAGAGTTAGATAGTCTTAGAATAGTTATTAGATAGTTCTTAAAGAATTCTTTTGTAGAATTACTTAGATCGTTGAGAAGATTTTGCTTTTGCTATGGGATCAAGTTTTGGAGTTGTAATTGAAGTTTACCCTTTACAATTATAGAATTGGTGATATTTATTTTATTTATATTTATGCAATTCTATAATTTATACTTACTTTCAATTATGAATGCCTTTGTAATTTCAATTAGTAATTGTGCTTTCATTTCAAATTCTATGGTTGGTTAATTTTATTTGTGGGAATTGATGAAACCCTAGGTAGCAAATATAAGAATTGTATTCATGTTATAGGATTGATAGATATATGAATGATTCATGATTGCAATTTCTATGATTTCGATTATAGTTGTCTAATTGGTTATAATTGTTAGAAACTCTAGTGATACGGAGTTGATATAAGGTTTGTTAGAAATTCTTTTGGGGATTTTTTAATTTATTATTTTTAGATTATTTGTTTTTGGGCTTTTGATTGCTTGAATTTGTTTAAGAATTTGCTTTTAGGTTATTTTAATTTCCCCTTAGCCTTCGAGGGATTGAAATTTTTTACTTACCTTTTTTAAAATTGATTCCGGATTTCCAATTTTTATTTGGGCTGAAGTTTTTTCATGATTTATTTTTTTATTTTAAATATTTTAAAGCGAATTTAGTATTTTAGCTTTTTTTTTTACCTTTTTTTACCCTTTTAAACAAAATGGGGGCCTTGTTTCCAAAATTTCCCTTTTTATGGGATTTTTTTAGTTTTTTGGACTTGAGGGGTTTTTTTTGCTGTGATTTTTTTTTTAAAAAATTTTTTTTTCCAAGTTTGGGAAGTTAATCTTTTTTGGAAAATTTTATTTTGGATAAAAGATCTTCATTTTTCCTTTACCCCGAGCTTCTGTTTTTCCCATTTAGAGGCAAGCTTAGATAGCAAATTTTACTTTTGTTTTTTTGAGTTAAGGGATCTTTGTGATGGTTTTTAAAAGGGAATTTGGGTGAAGGCTTGGGGGCCTTTCAATTTACCTTTGGCCGGGGGTGTTACCCGGGGGGCCCTTTTTTTCCCCTCAAACTTTGCTAGTTTGATTAGCATAGATTTTTGAAAAGTGTTTTTGGTGTAAATTTCTTTTTTACCCAAGTTTGAGATTGACTATCGGGTCTTGTATTTGGATTTTGTTTTTTTTTAAATTTTTTAAACCCCAAAACTTGGGGGTTTGTAGGGGGACTACGTTTCTCGTTTTTGGTCCAATCAGGAAAAGGAATTTCCCCAAAAGATTTTGTTGACCCATAAAACTTAGAGGGGGGTTTTTTAAAAAGGGTTTTCTTCTTTTTGCTTGGGGTTTGCTTTCTCCTTTTTCCTTTTTTTATTTACCCAATGAAGTTGGTTAGCCTAATGCCTTATAGGTCTTTTTCGTGGCGGGTTTTATTTTTTTTCCATGCATGTTAAAACCCCAATCGCATATTTACCATTTTACCCGGGGTTTGTTTGGCTTTTTTTTAAAAACATCATTTATGGGGGTAGCTGGGGTTTTTAAGAATAGTAATTTTTTTTTGCTCTTGGAAATTTTGGCCCTTTTAAGTTGATGTTTTTTGATATTTTGATGGTTTGGGCAAAAACTTTTTCCACCTTTAATTTGTACCTAATCTTAGACCCCCTTGGATTTATTTTTGGTTGATTTTGTATAGGGTGTTGCTTTCTCCCTTCTGCGGGGGCCAAATTTTACAAAGGGAATTTCCTAATTTTTTTTACAGCTAAACAAAAATTTTGGCCCCCCCCCAAAAGGGGTTTTTTTTAGAGAGGACAGGGGGTTTTACAAAAAGGAAGCCCTTGTAGCTGTTTTTAAAGGGTTACAGCACGCCAGGGATTTAAATTAAAAAAACCCTTTGGGTTTTCTTGAGGTTTTTAAAAAACTTAAGGGCATCTATTTAGGGTCTTGGGGGACAAACCAAATTAAATTGGGGTTTTTTCCTTTCCGGTGGGGCTTTATAAATCTTAGATTAAAGTAGGGGGGCTTCATTTTCCGGGGTTTGGGCATGTATCTTTTTAGGGTTGGCCTTGATGCCCCTCAAAGGTAAAATAAGAAGTTAAGAAAATTTTGCTTAACCCAAACCCCCAAACACTTTACTTCTAGTTCATGCCATGTCTTTTCATCTAGTCAAAGGCTTCTTAGAGGTCCTTAACATGATTGTTGGGTTATATTCTCTTGATAATCATGTTGTCAATGTACGCCTCCATATTGTGCTCGATCTGAGGCTTAAAAAATTTTGTCACCATTCGTTAATATGTTGCCTTGGAATTTTTTAGGTCGAAGGGCATGATTGTATAGTAGTATATGCCCAAGTTAGTGATGAAGGAGGCATAGAGTTCATCCTTCGAGTTCATCTTAATCTGGTTATAGCTCTAGGAAGCAACCATAAAGCTTAGCGGAGTGCGTCTTAAAGTAGAGTCGACCAGTTAGTCAATCCTAGGGAGAGGGAAGTAGTCTTTCAGGTAGGCTTTATTAAGGTCGATATAATCGACAAACATACGTCACTTCTCAGACTTCTTAACTAGCACCACATTTGCTAGCCAGGTTGGGTACTTCTCTTCTCTTATAAAGCCAGCCTTCGATAGCTTCTACACTTCTTCTTTGATTGTGACCTGCTTTGCTGGGCCAAAGTACCTCTTCTTCCGCTTGATAGGTTGTGTAGTAGAGTTTATATTGAGGTCATAGGTAACCATGTTGGGGGAGATTCGGCGCATGTTCAACACTGACTAGCCAAACCTATTTAAGTTGGCCCACGAGAGTATAACTGTTTCGTCCTTCACCTTAAAAGGAGTATTGATCCCGACCTTAGTGGTCTAGTTTAGAGAGAGGCCATTTTCACTTCTTCAGTTTTCTTGCTTGGCTCGCCTCTCTTAACCTACTTCTCCTGTGGGTTGGTCTCTAGAGTAAATACTCCTTCAGCTTTAACGGCCTTGACATAGAGCTCTTAAGAGAGCTTCTAATTGCATCTGCATATTCTCATCTTGGTTAGGGTCGGGAATTTGGCCTTCAAGGTTAGGGATGACATGATAATCTCAAACGCATTTAAACATAATCATTCCAAGAGAGTGTTATAGGGTGATGGGCAGTTGATCACAATTAACTTTACTAGTCATCATGTAATGTTGTTGTCATCGCTAAGTTCCTTATTGAGGATGATGAACTCCTTGGCTTAGACAATACTTGATAGGAATCAAGTTATTGGGCCTTTGACCCATATTCGAGCTCGAGGATTAGAAGGACTAGCAAGGCGAATCTTCTTACTTCAGCTGACACTTACCGAAGTCGAATTTCTCATTACTACCAATTAACTCTATATGCTGAGCCATATGATTACCTACTTCTCGGAAGTTGTGTATCGAATTGTAGAATCCCGAGATAACAGTTAAACCTTGCGTACTGACTCACTCATGCTTGAGTCGACCACTTGCCTAACATCTCCCATGATGGGAGGCCGAGAGAATGACCCTGGACTAATTGTCTGCATCCTTCAACAACCTTACTAATGCATCTCTACCACGTATACAAGATTACGTATAGAATCTGCTACACTAATAATTATTTTTGTTGAATATTCATTTTTACTCTTTTGTATTTTATATACATTACATGTTTAGGCTAATACCCTTTTTGTATTTTCCCTTTTTGGCAAGTTCCCCAAATTTATCAAGTATAAAATACCCTTTGTACTTATAGGCGTAACATAAATTGATCATTAGTACATTGAACATTTTTACTCTCGTAAACACTAATTATTTACTCTTACTTACTCTTATCTAAACCTTTAAATAAAGATAGGCGGCAAATAACCTCACCAAACCATCTTATGTGTCATATCAAGTTATGCTGTGAGTCCTTAGAAGTTCTATTGGTGTGTTCCTTTAGAGCTATTCATGTTTTGCTTGCCCCTTTTATTTATCTTTTGTCCCTTTCATACGTTTCCCCATTACCCTTTTCAAGCTTTTGATAAGCTTGGCTACATCCTTGTGACTGGCCTTGTCTGTTCTTGGTCATGGTCAACACCATCTTAGTATCGGAGTGGAGGTTTCGTTTGAGTTATAGTAGTTTGTGTCAAAGTTCTATCTATACTTTGTTTTGCCTGTGTGAAACAGAGTAGGGTATTATATTCATTTAGCTGTTGTGTTTGTTAGCTGTTAAATTTTTGGTTTGTGGAAACGTTTGCTGAAACACCTAATTGAAGAGTTTAAGAATTGAATCTATCAAAAAAATGACGAACCTAAGTGTTAATGTTGATGTTGGAGATGACAACAGTGGTTTGTCTACCATGGCCAACAATCTTAAGGTACTCTAAGAAGCACAGGCGAAAGCTTTGATCAGGTGGCTAATCTCCTAGTAGATTTAACTTGAGTTGTTCATGCATTGGCTTACTGACTTACTGAAGCTACACCTAACACCCCATAAGCTACCCAACTTGCAAGAGGTCAAAACTTAGCTCAACAAGTTCGAGGTAGAGGAGTAGTGGATGAGTAAGAAGAAGGATTGACTTAGGAGACATGGGAGAAGAGGATGAAGAAGAGTATTAGAAGAAGAAGAGCAAGTTTAAGCACCCAAAGCCTTTGAACCATGTAAAGCTTTAGGTTCCGTGCTTCAATGGATCTAGGAGTGTAGATGAACACTTAGAATGGAAACAGAAAGTAGAGGTGTATTTGACAATTACCAATATGAGGATTACAAGAAAGTGAGAACTTCTGCTGTTGAGTTCTCTAGATATGCAGCCATGTGGTGGAAGAATTTCTAAGCTATGAGGAGATGAGAGAATATAGAGAGGTTAATACTTGGCCTGAGATGAAGAGTATACTTAGAAATAGATTTATGCTGGATACTTATCTATAAGATACTTTTACTTAGCTTCAAGAACTGAGACAAGGAGGCTGATCTATTGACGAGTATGTTTAAGAGTTTCAAATGCTCATGATTTGTTGTGAGGTAGAGGAACCACTAGCATAAACTATCTCTAGGTTCTTTATTGGATTGAAGAGTGACATTTGAGATATTATGGAATTCCACTGACTCACCACAATGGATGAAGCTATTTGAATAGCTTAACAAGTAGAGAGGTAGAAAAGGAGCTAAATGCTAACTTGATCATTGACTAGCTGACTTGCTTAGTCGAGTTGATTATTTTATGGAAGCTATCGAGGTCATCTGAGTACAGAGCCAATCAGACGAGGGGATGTCAAGTCTATTGTTACGCCCCGAAGTCGCGAGGTCGCACAGTCCCGCCGTGTAAACCACTCTATGATAGAAACTGGCCTCACAGTTCCTACCATAGAGATAATCTACACAAGGCGTCGACGACCACTCGCTTTGAAGTAAACAGTTCGATTAATGATTATACTACAAATATGATGAGTAACTCAAATTACTATTAAACATAGATAATCATATAAGTAAGTCCACAGAGCTTCCCAGGAAGATTTACATAAGAACTACAGTTCACTAATTTACAGAATAACTAACAGTCTTCATCCTTTAACTACAAGGTCAGTCTGGTTACACATTGAGCTAAGTAACTTGATCCTCACACCCCTGGCGTCAAAGACTAACCTCTGGATAATTGTAGGGCGGCATGGTACTCGAAGAGATTACAAATCAGAACCTGCAAAAGGATCTATAAGGGTATGAGCAACTACAGCTCAGTAAGTTGAATTGGAGACTCATGAATGCATACAAGCACAAAAAGGATACAAAAAATTATTTTCATGCAATGCAAAAT
>JAMXBC010000914.1:0-12034 GCA_024138005.1 Lumnitzera racemosa | reverse complement strand
ATTTTTTTTACGGATTTTTTTTCCCTCAAACCCTTCACGGTTAAAAATAAAGGGTAACGTTTTGGGAAAACCAGTGATAAAAGCCGCAAATTGGGTTTTTTAAGTTTGATCTATAGGGGATATATGAAATGTCGAAGGGCTTTCTGGGAAATTTATGTGATTTTTTTTGAAAACCTGAGAAAACCCGGGGTTGGATTATTACCACACGGCAACGCATTGAGTAAATTGCAAGATGGTAAATGTGGCCAAATTCTTATATGACGGTTTCCTCTAAAACGACCTTCTATTTGGCCCATCAAGGAATTGAATTGTGAAGGGCCATCCCAAAGGAAGGACTCCACCTATTGACAGCCAGAAGGTGTAAAAAAAACACAAATGCAAATCACTTTGTGTCCCGGGAAATTCCCAATGGTGCCGAGCTACTCAAGTGATGACCCCGAGCTTTTGGTCATCAATTCGCAAAAACGGGAAAGGACCGCATCTGTTTCTCAAATTCTTCCCCTTGTCTTGCAATTTCAATTTCTATAAGGTCCCCTTGCCTAACCAATCTGAGCTTTGGCCTTTACACCTCTTATTGACCTGCATACTAAAACCAACTACTTACGATTTTCCCGACTCGAGTCCGTAATTCACCCTTATTAATTGTTTTCTTCTAACCAACCAACTCCACTTGCCGAGTTGCTTAGCACTTTTCCCGAGCAGTCATAAAATCCCAAAAACCCACCAAACGAAAAATTTGAACCCCGGGGGCTGTTTTAAACAAGAAGTTGCTAACCCAAAACCCCTTAGGCTCAATTGTGAAGCCTTATTGACGTGATCTGTCAACAGCAATGAGCGCTGAGTGAACAATATGTCAAAAAACAATTCTAGGGCCCGCAGTTGTCGACTTGCCGGCACCTATATTCGGGTGGATGAACAAATTCATCATAATTGCGTTTTTTTTGGGCATCTTCATAAAAGTTCATCCCGAACAGCAAACTTTAGCGGGAAATGCCCGGACCCCCGCATAATGATCATCGACCCAAACTTTGTACACTTTTCTTTTGACCATTCCCCTTAAAAAAGCACATTTTAGTTTTAGGGAATTCAAAAAGCATCCCGGGATACATTAGAGATCCCCAGAGAGTTCCCGCATACACAACTAAAGAGTAATGGACATCATGCCTAATGGATGCCAACATAACTCCTCACGGAATTTGGAGTCATAGTAGTAAGTAATTCAACAGTTTTAAGGAAGATGGGAACAAGCCCTAGAAATAGAAATATCTTTGGTGTGCCAATCAAAATTGATGCAAGTACTCACAACAATGAGGGACTCGGGTGGAACAGAATATGAAATAAATGTAGCAAAATGTGATTTTTCAGCTAAAAATGTCGACCCAAAAAAAATGCTGAGCCACTTGTCCCTGATTTGCCGAGCTACTGTTTAAGGCAGAATCAACTTTCTTTTTTCTAATTTCGATGCCCTTTGTTGCATATTTTTGCTGCCCTTTGTTGTCGATAACGCATGGTTTTGTCAAAGGGGCATTTTTGGCCGGACACCTTGACTCTAATGGTAAACTTTTGCTGAGAAGCAAGTCTTGAGTCATTGGTAAGCTTGCCCAATTGTCGACTAGCTCTAAAGAAAAGTGATCTGGCTAGTAATCAGAATCCCAAGTTATTTAAAGGAACCGATTGTCGATCTTTTTACTGCGAAAAAAGCTGTCGAATAGTAAAGCAAAATTTTTGGGGACCCCATTGAGGGGCTATCAAGTAGTTGTAAAAAGTCAAGTTTCTAAGTTTTTCCAAACTGCTGTGCCAAATGATTTCCCAAAAAGTAAGTTAGCTAACCAAAAACCTAAGCTATACCCCAAGTCACGGCGAAACAAGTGGTGAAGTATTCAAATCACCCATTCCTTTAAATCAAGTGCATGAAGTTGTCCCCCTTTTAAAAACCCAAGCTACGTCCCGAGCATAACCAAATTCCAATCACACTAGTCTTTTGGTTTGCTCATGATATCTATGAAACTCGAAAATAAATAAAGCAATCTTGGTTTTTAAAAAAATTTCAACTAAATTTTTATCCCTTGAAGACGAGTAAAGAACTCAAAAAAAACGAGGGGCCCCACAAAACCCCCTTTTTAAAACCCTGCAAATTTAAATTTGTTAAGGGTAATTTTTAATAGCTTTTAAATTTTTCCTATACCAATTTTGGACGATAAGTTAGTATAAAAACAAAAGTTTTGTCTAAAAATAGACAACAAGCCCCCTTGAAAATCCTCAACCTTAAATGGGAACAGGTTTTAAACACTTAAATCCAACCCTATGATACCAAATTCTTTTATATTTAAAGGGCTAAAGCAAATCAGCCTATCTATGGATCTATTTGCATAGGTCTGTTCAGTTCAGACACCGTTGCTCATCAGCCTTTTAAGGTATTTGGCCTTTTCAAGCCCCTGCCTCTTTAGGTTTCTCCAATTTTTTGACATGACCTTTTAGGGAAAACGGTCTCTTTAAACCCTTTTCTTCTTTAACCTTCTCTCTTCAAGCTTTTCCTTTAAACCTTACCTTCCCCAAGCATTCCCGCCTTTTAGGATTACACCTCTTCAAGCATTTTCACCTCCTTAGGGACCTTTTCTTTTTTCAAAATTCCCACTTTTTAAGCTTTGCTTTGTCAAGCTTTAAGCACTTAAAACCTCTTCGAGCCCTTTTCCCCTTTTAGGATACCAAAATTTAAGGTCTTATACTCTCACTTTTCCCTCTTCAAGCCGGTTGCAAACCCTTTTAAAAATCCCCAAGGAAGCATCAAACAAAAATTTAAAGCTCAATTGCTGAACCCGTTCTTTTTTTTTTTTTTTTTGCAAGTTTTTTCTTGAATAATTTCTGGTTAAATCCATCATTGATTTTTATGATACTTTTTTTTTTTTTCTTTCTTTCCCCCGCTTTTTAAAATTCCCTGGCTTTCATTTTCTTTTATTTAGTAAATACAACCAAGCTTTCCATTATGGTACATCACAATATTGTGTTTGAAAAACTCCACGAAATTTGGGACAAAAATAACAAAAAAAAATCATCTCCTTTAACAAAAAACACATTTCAACCCTTAATTATTGCTTGAAATTCCCTTTATCTTTTGTTTGGCAAACTTCAAATCGAAGTTCTTTTAAATTATGTTTGAAATGCTCACTTTGGTATTACAATGACCCAACGAAAGAGCAACAACAAAATCAAACCATTAAGGAGCTTAAAAGCTATACCCATGCGGAAAATGGCACTTTAAAAATTTGAATGCTTTAATTCTTTAAGTTTTGTAACTTACTTTCTCCCCTTTCTTTATTTTTGGTTTTCTCCTTTTTTTTTTTCCCCCCAAATTTTAGTTACCAAACCTCATCCCAAATATTTCACCCAAAAATTTATTTCCAATTCAAAAAAGCCCAATGCATATCAAAAACTAACTTAAATATTTACTTGTGAAAAATCTTTATCAAAATATTTAAAATTTGCCAATAAAAATAGCTTTAAGAGAACCATATTTTAATTCCACATTTTAAGGTCATGAAAAACCCTTTTTAAACTTCCAGATTTAAAAACTTTTAACCGGGAAATGTTTATCCAATAACCAAGATTTTTTTAGATCTTTCTCAAATCTTTTAATTTTAAATCCCCTTTTTAGAGGCTTTTTAATTTATGGGAACCATCAAATTTTTATGTCTTTGAGACCCTCTGTAAATTCAATTTGATAAAAAGCTAAAAGCAAATAAATATCAAGAAAATTAGCCCGACTGGAACCCCTTTAAAGGAAGCACCCAGCAATTTCAACATATTAAAAAAGTGTTAGTGATTGTTATAAACAAACCATTGCACATAAGTGCTTCTCCTTTTTTTTTTTTTTTTGGGTTTCCCTTCCAATCTCTTCATTTTTTTTTTTCTTTCCCTTCCATCTTGATTTGTTTTTTTTTTTTTTATTCTCGTAAACGAAGAAAAATTTTAAAAGGTTACTTTTCCCAATGCTCCTCTATTGACAACACTTTAAACACATCACAATACTTTGACCCTTGCAATCTTTAAAAATTGCATTTTCTCTTCTTTTTTTCCTGTTTTTCTTTTTTTGAAAATATGTCTCCTTGCTTCGATTCCATCCCCCTCCTTATACTAGGTATATTATCCATCCATCAGTTTTTTCTTTTTCTTCTCATATAAACTTTGAGTTGTCCCTCTAGCTTAAAAAAGAGTGAAGACTATTCCAAGTCAAAGAACAAAGCAATGAAGCTAAATGATTTTTTAGTCATCAAGAAAAAACGTTCCCCAACCGCCCTAGGTCCTGGAAAGTAGTTAACAAGTGATCTCGAAGACATATTTGGGGAAGACCAAAATTGAAAGTTTGCACAACCCTAACCAAGATGAGTTTCATTTAAAATTGAAAGATCATGTGATTCAAAAAGATATTATCGGGGGAATTCAGTGTTCCCCTTCAGTACGGGCAAAGAGAGCTTAATTTGCATTCTTAAAGGGGTTACCCCGGTAGGAGAGGGCAGCCTATATTATAGCTGGGTAGAAAACTCTTCTAAAAAAGGAAAAATTTTCCATGCTATTGCATTTACTTATTTGTAGTTTTTGAAAACGGTGGAATGGAAGTACGGTGGCATGTTTTCCCAGTAGAGTATTTAGAGTTTTAGATATATCATTTAAAAGGATGCGTATTCAAAAAAGGTTAGCTTTCTCTCATTTCTTGATTTCAACTTCAATTATTCTTTTTTTCCTGTTGTCGTTACCCTTTTATGCCCTTTTCTTACTAACTTCTTTCCCTTTCTTTATGGTATTGTCTCATAATCGTTTAAAGCCTTATCAAACCCCAAAATCAAATTTAGAGTCAAAGTTACAATAGGTTCCTTAAGGGAACCGACTTCTAACAACAAACTTTAAACATGCAAGTCTGTAGGTTTAAGATGCAAGCCTTGATGAAAGAGCCTTAAGCATGGGATTTCATGGATAAGCTCAAGCGAAAAAAGCATCAAGGTAATTTCCCTAGCAATCCTCAAGTGTATGACCCTCTTGTTAGCAAAACTTTTGAACATAGAAATGCAATAGGCCTCGAATGGGGTAGGGCTCCAAAGTAGCGATCTTTTCTACAAGAAGATTGAAGGGACTTAGTCACCATTAAAGAAGGGTTTGATAGGCTTCAAAAGCTGCAAGCCTTAAACAAGCAACCCAGACTACAAAGGCCCCGAAAGCAGCATGATTTGCACTAATAAGCCTTGTAGTGTAGGTCCTAATAAACCTTATAATCAAGAGTTTGTTACAAAGTCTTCGATAGACATTGTTTTTATTGAAGTAGTTTTTTTTTCCAAAAATGAGAAGGGGAGTTTCCCCTTTCATGCTAAACTACTTTTTCAAAAATTATTGCCATTGGGGGGAAAGCTATTAAGTGGGTAGTTACCCTGGATCGGGGGTAGTTTTTCCCGGAAAAAATGCTTGCATCGTATGTACATAGTTAACTATGTTTTACAATAAGTGAGATGGAAGCGTAATGGGCTTAGAATCCTTTTTGTTTCATTACTTCTACTCGACATAGCCCATACAAAGTGAGAAGAAAAAAATGCCAAAAACCCTAACCCTAATGGAGTAATCTACCCCCATGTTTATTACTTTGTGGAGAGGGGAGTTTTTCCCCAAATTTTTGACATTTTTAAACTTTGAGGTTGCATAACCAAGGTCGAACCAGCATTACTATTACTTGTTTTTAATGGAAAACTAGAGAGTTATTGGGCTCAAAAAAAGTTCCTTTTGGGGGGGGGAATATATTTTAGGGAAAATTACTCTTTATTTGTACAAAAGGTGGTTGAATGCCTCTTTAAGGTATAGATGATCTAGATTTTAAAAGAGTAAAAAATCCCCAATTAGGGAAAAAGGGGGGGAGATTGTACTTTGCTTGTACACTACTTGTTAAGGCTAGAAGGTGAGTAGTGCACTGCATATTGATATCCTTTCCCTCAATTTAACTGTCTCGTTGGAATAGGCGCAACTCGAGTGATTTTCCTTCATTTGGGAATTTTTTGCCCTCATAAACTTGTTTGTCATCTTGTTTCGTGATCCCCGAAGTACTCTTTTGGGAGGGGGGTCTTGAGCTGTGCAAATCACGTGCATTATAAGGTGATGTCTTCACTTAGCCAACAACAAAAGCATTATAATTACATTTCAGGTTCATTGAGCGCGTAGCTTTAAGGTTGCTTAACTTGTAATCAAAGAGCTACTGGGGGGTTCCCACAAACATAAGGCTCTTAGACTTTATGATTAAAGAGCTTCTGACTATCTCACACATCAGAGAAAAGCTTCCCTTGCAATGATAATATTTAAGTGATCCTTTTTAGATACATTTTATCATGCTAAAGAGCAAAATATCATTGATTGTTAAAATCAAAAATTTTTTCATTAGTCCATGGGGTATTTCCCACTACTCAAAATACCTAGAATTTTTTATTAGCTCGACAATTATAAGAAATTGGAGACAAATTCTCAAGTCTACATTATCCAAGCTTGTCTTTCATCGTCCCCAGGGTTTATGCTTTTCCAATCAGTAACGATTTTTAGGTAAATGTTGCTTAGTATGGAGTCCTTTTTTGTGAAAATTTAAATTTAAGACATCCTGCGCTTTAAAAAAACAAAGTCAAAATGTGGATTAAGGGCATTCTTAGTCTTTAGGATAAAAGCCAAAAATTTCTAGGGCGTTGCCAAAGGGTGACTCTTTTTTCCTCCCAAGACTAAATAAATACCTAAGGAATTTCAAAGGGGGGATGCCCCAAAACATTCCCAGGGTTAAGGGATTTAAGTCGAGATACTAAAGGGGTTGCATGGGCTTAAAAAGGTAGAAGTAGAGATGCCAGGGATTACTTGGGCTTAAGGTTGCAAATTAAAATGTCAAGGCATCACCTAAGTTGAGGTGTAAAGCAAGAACTCGGGTGGGTTTTCCCGGCTTAAATTAAGAGTTGAATTGTTTAGCATTTGATATGGGAGTTTCAGCTTTTTGGGCCTCCCATAAAAGACTTAGTTTGGGATTTCCTTCAATAAATACCAAGTCTTCCTTTATTATAAGGAAAATCCTTGAATAGAGCCCATAAAACCCAATAATAGGCAGGACAAAATTGGTTTAGGAAGCAAAACTACCAAAGATTTGGGGTGGTGAGAAATTTGGATGAAAGGGGCAGGCACATGTGAGAAAAAAGAGCCATGTAACTAAACTCTTTCATTCCCTTTATATGGGTCAAATTTTTGGCGGGTTTGGGAAAGCATTTCCATCACCCCTCTTGATGAAAAATCTTCTCAAAACTGAGGATTTGCCCGTTGAAAAGAGGGGTGGCCCTAGCAGATCGCAACTAAAATTTGGGAAAGCCAAACCCCCTTATGAGCAACAACGACGATCAACTTGTATGAGTGAAGCAAAGATACCATGAAATGACTAAGGCTTTCATTTCCCTTTTTCTAGCTTACTTACCTCCCAAATGCCTTAAGGTGGTGAGGGAGGTCTTGCTCAACTTGTTCAACTTTTAAAATTTGTCTTAAAGATTCTTCACTTTTTAAAGCCATTCTCTTCCTGGAGGTACCTTTGTTACGAACCGTAACCCCAAAAAACCCACAAGGGTGTTGCTAATGGATCTAAGCTTTAAAAGCTTGAAAAAGGGTTAATGGGGGTAAATAAAAAAGGGTAAAAGCGAAGAATGAAAATAATAAGCAAAATCCACAAACAGTTCAAAAGGATATCATGCACTATAAAATTTAAGGACTCAGGGCAAAATTGAAAAGCAAAAATTTGGGCAATGAGGTTACTTGCCCAAACCCTTATTAAGGAAAAAGATAAGAATGATGCCTGGGAAAATGAACAATATTTATGTAAGGAAGAAATCATAAAGTGTATTAAAGGTAATTTGTCTGTTATAACTAAAATCAAGGGGTATTTATACTTGTAAGTTGAGCACCTCCCACAAGTGAAAAGAAATAAGGACTTTTTTCCTAAAAAAGTAATGAATGATAAAAATGGAAAAAATGAATTATAAGAAAAACAATCATTAGGCAAAGATTCTACAAAAAATTTTTAAACACGTGGTATTTTGCATTGGCGGGGTTTTTTAAAAAATGCAAAAAAAAAGTACAATAGAGGGTTGTCCAAGGAAAAAAAAGGATGGCTTAGTCAGTCAAAATGTGTAGGTGACTGAATAGACGTAATCATCAAAAAAGCTCCCACAAAAAATAGGCATTCAACAGCAGGGCATTAAAAGGTGATCAGCAAGAAATATAAACCTTAGCAAGGAAGTCTTGCCTTTGGAGGGGGTTGGTTAGAACAAAAGGATTTGTCTGCTAACCTTCTACTTTTTGGGGCTCGCTAGGGTTAGGGGCCCCGTAGTTAACCCCTCATTCCCTCTGAGTTGTTTTGGTTTGGGATAAAATCCAAATAGTATTTGTAGTTCTCCGTCGGGGTGAATGGTTTGAGGTCAGCAATGTTAAAGGTGTAAAAGACCCATATTCCCTAAAGCTTCTAACTTTAAAATGTTGTCATTGATTTTTTTGGGAAAATTCTAAAAGGCCCTTCCCCTTTTAAAATAATTTGCTCTTCCTTTTTTTCGATAACCATTCTTTATTGAGGATGGCCATACCAAGTTCTCGGGTTTAAATTGTTTGGCCAACCACTTTGGTTTTTTTTCGTATTCTTTAAAAGTTTTGGGCGATGTGCTAAGTGACCTTTCATGATTGTAAAGAGATTTGTTTCTAGTAAGGCGTTAGGGGTTTCCCCTTGTGTAGGGGTTGGGAAAGGGCGTAGTAAGGGGGAACTTTAAAATTGAATTCTAAACCACCCTTTAAGGGGTTTGCTTAATGGATTATACGATTTGGTTATAAGGGGAAATCGACCATTGGTAAGAAAACGTCCCAATCGCTAAATTCTTGTTTATACATTCAAAGTAGTGACCCCCAAAAATATGATTAATACCTTATTTGGCCACGTTTGGGGGTGGCACCAGGTATTGAAAAGTAATTTGGTTCCCAGCCAACGCCATAGGTCCTCTGAAAAATTGTCAAGAACTTTGGTTTCTATCGGAGAAACGATTCTCGCATGCCATGATCTTTGAAATTCCCCTATAAAAAAAGAAGAATAGTCGAAGTGTCGTTGTTTTGGTGAAAGAAAAAGTGGTCCTTACTGAATGATCTACACAACCATTACGAACTTTGCTGGGAAGTTTTGCAGTAGTCGAGAACAAAGTTCATACTCAGTTCAACCCATGGCTTTGTTAGAACAGGAAGGGTTTGTTTTCCCTTTATTCACTCGTGTTAGTTTTTTTGAAACAACAAAACTTTCGACAACTAGGGGGAATTTTCACTTTCTCAAAAAAAAATTAGCTTTTAATATTTCACAGGTCCCCCTCTCCCCAAAAATTTCCCCCGGGAAAGTCCTCAGCTATAGGTTTCCCCTTGATTAAAAATTCTCGTGGGGAACAAGTGAACCAGAGTTTCCCCCTCGGAACAGAACCATCCTCTAATAATATCATCTATGCATCACGAAAATTTTGGTCCAAAGTGTGGATATTTTTAGTATGTTCTTTGATATTCTCAAAGTAAAAAAGTTTAAAATCCTAGTTTTGTAAGAGCAATTCCCTTAAAAGAGCATCTGTAACTACGTTCTCCTTGGTTTACTTTTCCACAAAAATTTCCTCTTAAGGGAAATTTAACCATCTCACCTGCCACTTTTAAAACTTGGTTTAACTTTTGGGGGACCTCAACGATTATGGTCAGTATATATTAAAAAATTCCCTGGGATAAAAACATTCCATACTTCCCTTTCTCGAATCAGTGACAAAAGTTTTTTGTCCCCTAACGAAAAAGGGTTTAAATGGCCTCAAAGTTTAGTTATAGAAAGGGAATTGGTTGGCCCTTTCCCCATTAAGACAACTCTATTCCAACAAACCATGCATCACATTTTAGCTAAAAACCTTTTTGAAGTCAAGTAAATAAACCCGGGGGGGTCGTCTTTCTTTTCTCAGCAAAACTCCCCTCCTCCTTTTCCCCCTCAAAATCGGTGTTCTTTTTTGTAAGCTCAGTAAGAATGTGGCGTGATGCTAAAATTTCCCATAAACCTTTTTTAAAAAAAAGCCAGTTCGTAAAAATTTATGTCAACCCCAAGTAGTAAGAGTTGGCCACTCAACAATTTCTTTTATTTCTCATGATCAACTCATAAGACCCTCCCTAACTACATACCCCCAAAAAACCACTTCTTCCTAATAGAAGCAACATTTCTTCAAGTTATCGAATAGTCCCTCCGATTGAAGGGATATTAGGACTTTCTGAGATGTTTTACAATTTTAAACGGCCTATCAGTACTGTTTGGACCAGGATGTTTTTTAAAAATTAAACCCTGGCATACTTCCCTTTTGGGGATGCGCAAACATGGTTTTTTAAGTTCACAAAGTCTCAAAGGGATTTGACAAAACCAAAAGGGATGCCCCTTCCTCATTAAAAATCCATGTTTTTGAACACAAAACTTCCCTGTTCTTTTACCTCATGAAAATTTGATGGCGCTAGACTTGAGTTTAATTTTTGTTTAAAATCTTGCTCCCCTCATTTCACCAACATTTTTTAGCCCTTTGGATTTGTTTCTTATATTTGATTGTGATTTTTTTCACTTTCTCGGCTTTTCAATTTCACATCCCCAAGTTCTTTCTTCTTCGACAATTAAAGTAAAAATGGAAAAACCTTTTTCATCCTTTCTCCGAAATATTGACTTGCTTAAAGTTTAAAGCTGCTAATTTTGTAGGGTTATTTACCATTTAGACGGGAAAAGGGAAATAGGCTTACCTAAGGGGGGAAAAAGAAATTTTGAGAAGTTAACCCAAATAAAACCCTTTTTTTAAGGAAAATTACCCTTCATTTTAAAGTGTGCCCAAATTATGAAAAAATTTTGTTAAAATTCAGTTATATAAAAACCCTTTTTCGTAAAAACTTTTTTACTTAGTTGGAAATTTTTTGGCAGAGGAAAAAAATTTTTTCCCTTTTAAAAAAAATTTTCCGAGTTCTAAAAATTTCCCCTTCCAAAAACCCGGCCAAACAAATTGAAAAAGGAAAAAATTTTTTAAAGGGACGTGGGTTTTCCCAATCAGTTTTATTTGTTGGGGGGTTTAACCCCTTTTAAATTAAAAGAATTGTACAATGTACAATGGTTGGGTTGTTCTTTTTGGGAAAAAAAGGCCCAATGCAAATTGGGAATTCCCAATTCAATGAGAAAATTTGATCAACGGGGTTTTAAAAAAAATTTCTTTTTTTTTTGGGGAGGGTTAAAACATGGGCTAAACAATTTTAAGTAATAGTCTAAGCTAAAAAATTTTAAAAATTTTTCTCCAGGAACCCCCCCCTTTGGGGGGGTTTTTTTTCCCCCTTTTTTTTTGGATTTTCTTAATGCCCACCCCCCTTGGTTGTTGCACCTAGGGTAAACCCAAAAATTAAAAATTGTTTTATTTTTTTTTCCCAAATTCCCTTTATAGTTTTTTTAAAAACAATTTTTGCTGGCTCTGCAAAATTAATACCTTTATTTCCTTCCTTTGCATTATAGATTTTTTTTTCCATTCGCTAAAATCCAACGTTGTCATTTAAATCTTAATCCCAATTGCTCTTTTTCCTCTCAATTTTTTTAAAAAACTTGGGTGATGGGAATTTTATTTTGCATTTTAAAAAGTTTTTTTGAATTTTGAAAAAATCATAATTTTTGTTTTTTCCATCCGAAGCATAAAATTTTAGAAAGCTTGGCCGAATTACAAGCACCTTTATCGAGCCTTTTTAAACCTTGAAAATTTTTTTTCCTAAAAATTTTTTAAAAAAGGGTTTTGAATTCAAAAGGATTTTTTCCCCCTATACTGATTTTTTTTTTAAAAAAACCCTACCTTTCTTCCTAATCGATATCTTAGCACCCCAAAATTAAAGGAAGTAAAGTTACGAGTATTAGGAAATTTCTATCCTTAAAATTTTCTTCCCCCTCAAAATTCTTAGGTTTTTCCCCCGCCTTTTTTTCCCCAAAAATTCC
>JAMXBC010000913.1:0-12043 GCA_024138005.1 Lumnitzera racemosa | reverse complement strand
TGCTTTTTGGAAATTTTTTGGTATGCAACAATGTTGGGGAAGAAATTGTAGCTAAACTATCGGGCCCTATTTCGTTTTTCTTAATTTAACCTTATTAAGCTTAGCTTGTTTAATATAAATTATTTGACTTAAAATTAAAAAATATTTTAAAAAATTTTAAAAAATTTGGAGTGCCAATTAGTTAACGGGTAAAAAATAAATTAGGGTTTTTTTTGGGGAAAAACCTTTAAAATTTGGCCATATTCACGTATTTTCTAAAAAAAAAAAAACAATTTTTTTAGAATAAATAATAAAAAGACCGATGACAAATCTTTTAGAGTAAGTCACTATATAAAAGCTAAAGAAAAATTGATAGCTTTTATTTTTATAATTTTTTAGAAATGTTAAATTTTATAATAAACAAAAGATAACTAAAGTGATTTATTATTATTTTTTTTTTTTTTAGATGGTTACCTCGAAGGGGGTCTATATAGTTGGTTGTAGTTCTTTTTTTTTTATAAAATATTTAGTCAATGGGTTTTTTTTTTATTTTAAAAACCCGAGCCAGGTTTACATTTATTTATTAAATTATTATTTTATAAAAAACCAAAGAAATTTAATTTTCCTGAATTAAAGAAAAACCCTAACTAACTAAATCTTTTTAAAAAACTTGATTAAGATTTTTTTTTCATTTTTAAAATTATTTACACATCAAAATATCTTTTCAAATCCTAATATAAGATATGTTGAAAATACGATTAAATATATATCTTCATACATATTTTTTTTAAATCTTAACTTTTTAAAATTGAATCTTAACTGTACGATATGAATTTCAGCTGTAAGATACATATATTTCCCAAAAAAAAACACAATTTTTTTTATTAAAAAAAATAAAAAATTTTTCAATTAACTAAATTCACCAAAAAACTCAAATTTTATTTAAAAAAACATCAAATGATATAACAAAAAAAAATAATAAACCTGCACTAAAAACAAAAAATATTAGTAAAATTAAACAACAAAACTAAACTAATTTAAAAATAAATTTTTTTTACCTAAATCACTCCAATTGCGTGCAATCCCATCAATGTTGTGTTCGTTAGGGTGTTCGTGTGCAGTAGATCTCGCGTGTGGACTTTGGGTGTTAGCTTGCAGCGTTTTTATAGAGATGTGGCAATATTGTGCGTAGTGCGTGAAGTGTTCCCAGGGAAATTTGGGATGGCGTTACGTGCTGTCTGAGTTGGAGCATCCTGTCAATCTTTGGTGGATGCAAGTGTGGACATTGGAAATTGGAGATTGGGACATTGGATTGGTTAGAGCTTTCACTCGGACGTGAGGACTTCGGACGGTGGAAATTGGCTTGGGTTGCGTTGTGCTCGGATTAGGTTTGGATTGCGGATGGTGGAAATTGGGGCTCCGGATTGTTGGACGTTAGATCGGCTTCAGAATTGTTGGATGTTGGATCGTTTGACTTCGGCTTCGGACATTTGGTCGTCAGGGGGAATTGTTGGAAAGTGGACGTTAGGAAATTAGATTGTTGACTTGCGTTTAAATTTTGGATCATTAGAAAATTGGATTCAATTGGGATTGTAGTTTCAGATTCTTCTACGACGACAGGCTTTATGGAAAATTTTAATTATGGGAATAAAAAAAAAAACATCCCCCAATTTCATCACTAAATTCCTATTTATAAGCTAAAAACTGAATTTTTTATATCTTTTAATTACGGTTTTAAATTTTTAACAACGAAAGATACGATAAAAATTTGACCTAGCTTCTAAAATACTATTTAGACTTTCATTTATTGGGTTTAAATCTGATCTAATTTAATTTAGTCTTAGGGTTCACTTAATAAATTATAAATTTAATTTAATCCAATATAATTTAGATAAAAAATCTATTTATATTAGAAGGGACAAAAATTATTCTAATGAAACCCAATTCTTAAATGATTCAAATTAATTACACACTGTTATTTGATTTGATTTTAAATTATCTTTGCGACTTAGCTCGATTCGACTTGATACAATATGACATGACTCAATTTAACTTGATTTCCACTCTCTCTTTTTTTATTTCTTTTTTTCTTTTTAATTTTCGTTTTTTTTTTAATTTTATTATTTTCCTTTTTTGTTTATTTTTATTTATTTCTCAACCCGGCTCAACTAATGAAAATGAAAATGGTTTGAAAGCAATGTGAGGGTCTACAGCTACCCTTTCTTTGTAGTGAAGATTGATTAGAACTTTGTTACAAAGACAAAAGAGATATTCATTTTTGCTAGACCTGGCTTGGTAATCCGAAGAGGATAGATCTCTTCAAGATTAAAAACTTCTTTTGGTAGTGATCCGAAGAGGATAGATATCTTCGAGACTTTAAATATTTTGGTGTAAGTGGACAATTTGAAGATGATAGATTTCTTTTAGGATGAATTGCTCGAAAGGATGGATTTTTCGAAGATAAGATAAGATAACATAAGACAATACTTTCATGAGAAAGGTGATCTTTTTAAATGACTAAATAGTACTCCTTTGAGCAAGCGATCTAAAAAGGAATAGATAGGACAGTGATTCTATAAGGGAAAAAACAATGTTCCCTTAAGCAGAGATTCTAGCAAAGTTTGATAGGATACCCGCTTCTATGAGCAAGCAATCAGACAAAGATAGGATAGTACTTCTTTGAGCAACCCCAATCCTAAAAAAGATTAGAGGCGCTCTTAGGGAGCAGACGGTCTAACTAAGGAATGATAGGATAACACTCCTATGGGGAAAGTGATCCTAAAATGAATAGAATAGCGCTCCATTGAGCAAGTGATCTTAGAAAAGTTTTAGACAGGACAACGTTCCTATGAGTAAGTGATCCTAGAAAAAAATAGATAAGATAGCGCCCCATGGTAGGCGATCTAACTAAGAATGGTAGGACAATGCTCCTTTGAGTAACAATCCTAAAATAAGATTAGATGACGCTCCATGACTAAGCAACCCAAGAAGGAAGAAAACTTTCATGATTTTTGACAAATTGATCTATGACTTGAGTTTGAGGGATTTTGATGATTCGTTGAAAATTTAAGAAATATTTCTTGATAATTTTTTTTAAGTTTCATTTCTCTTTTGAAAGTTTTTCTTTTTTTATTCTTTTTTTCAAGAAATTCAAAAAACAACCCCTTTTATAGAAAAATTTTGTTGCTAACAAGTAAGAAAGTCTCAAAACTCTAAATTATCACAAATAAGGGGTTGACTTGCCTTTTTCCATTGATTACTCATTCTCTTAGTCTTGTTTCTTGTAGCATAATTCATGATCTCTGAACCTTTTTAGAAGCACTAATTTCTAACTTAGGATGAATGATCATTCTGTTTTTTAGAAAGTACTCAACTCTTTAATTTTATACTTAAGGAATAGACATCATTACTTGAAATGTTTGGTCAAATTAACTTCCTTGCACTCCCATAGGTTTGTTTTTATCTCAACCATCAATTACAAAAATTGTAGCCTATCTTATAGTGGTACCTTTTAGTCAATTAATCAGGTCTTTTATGGGTTTGCAAGTAAGACTTTTGGTAAATGGTTTAAGCAAATAGATATCAATGTATTTGGCCCATTTTGAAGAAATATATGCAATCAGTCTCGGGTTTACAAGCTAAGAACCTAGGAGAAACTAAACATGGGCTTACCCCAGTTTCATAAGCAAGTTTTGCTTAAGATAATTCTATTTTTTTGGGTCAAAGAAGTTTTATTAAGGGTGGTATAAGGGCTTTGCTTTTGGCTTAGGAATTGAAAGTGTTTTAGATTTTGGATACCATCACTAATTCAGACTTCAGGTTTTTTTTGGGCTATTTTTTTAAGGTGATTACCTTGCTAATATCTTTTTTTTTTTTTTTTCACTTTTTTTCCTTTTTCTGCCTTCTTTTTCTTTTCTTTTTTCCCTCTTCTTTTTTTTTTTTTTTGGTTTTTTCCCCTCTTTTGGTCAAGGTAGTCACTTTCTATTGTTGAGTTTTTTTTTTTTTTTTTTGGGGATTTAAAAGGGCCTTTAAAACCATAAGTTCAAATAATATAACCTTAGGAGAAGGTAATGGCATGGGGTGCTTGGAAAAGGGAAACTATAGACTTAATGTGTTTGAATAAGTGTACGGGCTTAAGTAAGGTGTTATTGGGTTTTAAGCTCTTCTTCATTCTAAAAAAATGGAATTATCTATGACAACATTTGCTAATGAATTGGTACAAAATAAGGCAAACACAATTTAGTCTATTCCTTTTCTTTATATTAATGACCTTAACCTCCTAATTACCCCAGTTTTGTGTGGTTCTTGGTAGGGGTAATTTTTAAAAAAAATCCCCCCAAAGGTTTTAAATGGGTTTTAAAGGATAATTGTATTTAGAGATAATGAAACAGATGCCTAATATCATTTTAACAAAGCGTACCAAGTTTGAGATAGACCTCATTTAAGGAAATAGCCTAATTACTTACCTTGATGGCACTCTTCTCTCATTTTTTGTTTAGGACATAGGTTTTCCTCTTTTCATCCTAAACCTTTTAAGTAAAGTGTTATCATTCCCTTAGGTGGAAAATTTTAAGTTTCGAGTTCACTTTTTTTTATCCATTTTTACTCACTTGAAATACTCCTATTGAATTAAGCTAGCTTTATAGATACAAAGACCAAAATATATATGAAAACTGCTTTATTCAATAACTTATATCTATTATAAACTTTAAAATTCAAAAAAAATGCAAGAACTAAATTCTTTCCTATTTTTTGGCCCCTATTTCTGTCACTTCTTCAAATTTGCCTCATTCAACTGAATTGATCTTTTAGAGATATCCTTAACTATTCAAATGGTGAGCTACCTTATTAGATGATAGTAGTAGTTCTTTAATGCTCGATGTTGGGGGGTTGTCTGTTCGATGCCTCTTCATAACTTGGGGAAGAAATCCCCACTGTTGATTGCCCCAATAGTCTCAGAAAACTTAGTTGGATAATTTTGGGGATTCAATCAAATCTTGCACCTTATGCCTCAGTTTCTAACAGTCTTTTATGGCATGCCCCACCTAACCTACTGATAGCCACACTATTTGCTAGGGGCATGTTCTTTTGACTTGTATTTCTTGGCTGGGTTTTCACATGTTAGTAGTCTTACATCTCTCAATTGGTTGAATACTTGGCTATTGGAATCTTGAATTGCATAAATCGCCTCATCTTGTTGTAGACGAGCTTGTCCTGATTTTGGGCTTTTCCAATCGGCACTTCGCTCCTGATTTCTTTTGTTGAATCATCTTCAAGCTTAGGCTATAACTTCCTATTTGTATTAAGATGTAGGTTTTTGAGTTGCTTAAGCACATAACCCATCGCCATTTTCATACTCGCGAGTTTTTTTTTTCTAACTTCGCTAACTTTTCTTTTAAGGCTGCAACTCTTTCTTCTAGACCCTAGTAGTAACATCCCCCTTGGGTTTGACTATTCAAATCTGTTTCTAGCAAACTATTCCAATCCTTGTATCATGTTAATAGTGGGCTCTATGGAATTTGGGCCTTGGATCTTTAATGAAGTCCAATTGGACCAATTTTTCATCAATAAAATTTGGACTTTATTCTTCAACTCCTAGCAATAGTCAGTAGCATGCCCTTGCTGACCCATGGGGTTTACTCACTACGTTTTGGGGATCGTATTTTTAAGGCCTATACCTTGGTATTAAGTCTTAGGATGTATTTAAACCCTTCTTCTTTTAAGTGGCAAATAGACTAGAGACATAGTAATCGAGATATGAATGAACCTCCTTCTAAGTGATTTCTGGCTTAACTTATTTTCCTTGAGCTCTGACTAATGCTTAGGGCTTAGGCTCATGATCTTTAGATAGGATATTGTAGTGTTCACAACGACCTCTAAACCCAAACAGGGCTGAGCCCTTTTCCCTATCAATCTCCTACTAATAGCATCTTTAATGCGACTACCAGCTGTAACTACAAACTGCAAACATAGAAGCGTTATGGCCTAAGAGGTGATTATAATAAGGTCCAGCTAATATGTGGATGAATATGTTGATCAGTTCATTTTCTAACAATTTTACTATAGCTTAAGCGGCTGTAGATCTCTATCTTTGGGCATACTCTTTAAAGGACTCGATCACTTCATTTTCATGTTATTCAAATCTATAGGGATGGAGCCACTTCTTCAATCGAACTTGTATTGTTTGATAAAAGGCTCGAGTTAGCTTATCCCAAGTATCAAGCTTAATTTTAAATCTTGTTGGCCATACTAAATCAATGCTAGCTTAGTTTGGCTATCTTGGAAATTTTGAATCATCAACTGCTTATGCTTAGAGAATTGGGCCATCTTGCGAACATAAAGTTTAAGGTGAAGTTTAAGAAACCTGTTCCATCATACTTTTCAAAATTTGGTACCTTAAACTTCTTCGGTAACTCATGATCTTTAAAAGCACAAAATTGCTTAAGCACAGATCACTCTACACATCATGATCCTTGAGAACCCCTCATTTTCTCTTCAATTTTCTAGAAGTTTTCTTCTTCCATCTTAAATCAATTTCTACACCAATTCTTTCCCTAGGCCTTTGCTACCATTGTTGAGCTCTGAACCAGCAACTTTTCAAAGTTGTTTGTCTCAGAGGGTTTATGTCAATGGGCCCCCTACCCTTAGATATGGGCCATGGTCTCGACTTGTTTCGTATACTTTCCCAAAACCCCTTCGATTGTGATTATTCTATGTTCAAGAGTTTTAAAACATCATATTTTGGAAAATGAGTAATTATGGGCTTTAAGTTAGGCCAGATCACTTAAAAAGCAATTTTTTTAAAGCTTGCAAGAATCCCTTCTTGTTAGCAACACTGCATTTTTTTTAGTTTTAAAAACCCAAATTCTTTTTTTTTTTAGAAACTTTTATTGGAAAATCAATTGCTTTATTTTATGTCATAAAAGCCTAATATTGATATTAGTGAATCTAAAAAAGAAAACATTGGGATTGACGCCCAAGGACATGGGATGACAATAATATTACAAGGATGATATGGAGAAGCGAAAATTATTTTACAATGAGAAATTTATTGAATAAATGATTGCAAGGGTGACGACTCATGGAGAAAACTCTATCAGGACCATGACAACTTAAGGGCTAAACACGAAGAATGAGAACTTAGACATTTATAAGATTAATAACCTTAAGATGAAAAATAAATTTACAATGGAAAACTAATGGGTTAAATCTTTTTTTTATTTTATTTTTTTATATTTTGTTTAGTTCTTAATAGTAGATACATGTGGGGCATTTTCAATAGAAATCGATTAAGTAAATAATTATCATAAAACTAGTTTTTTGATCATAAAAATTTCTTTTTATTAAAAAAAGAAATTTTTGGAAAAACTTTAAAAACGATAGTTTCATAATAATCTTTATCATAATTAATTTCCATAATTACATACCCCAAAAATTTGCAAGTTGATATAGAAGTTTTTTTTTTTTTTTTTTTTTTTTTTTTTTTTTTAACATTGACACATTATGGTATAAGGAGAAATACTAATGATTTTGGCATTTTATGGTAAATGTTAGGTTATACACCTGTTATTGATGAATTAAAACAAAATCTACAAGACCTACATATATTAAAAAAAGATTGCCCATACAAAAAAATATGCAAAATAATTGAGATGAAATATGTTACATACGCGTGTAATGTAACTGGGTTATTTATTGTAAATTATTAAGGGAGTATGATGAATCTGCGTCGAGAAATTACCTTATAATATAAGTGGATTCGAAATAGGATTTTTTTTTAAAAAAATGAAGTTTGTGAATACTTATATATAAGGGTTTTGCTAGCTTTTTTTTTAAAAAAAATTCCCTTTTGAAGAATAAGATCAAGTTGATCGCGGTTTTAATTTGAGCTTTTTCTATAATTTAAGATTAAACTACCCATTTTTAAAAAAGAATGATATAAGGGGGTAAGGGTTTATGGGTCTCAAGCTCTGTAACTCTAAAATTTTAGGAGGAAGCTTAGTGGGCTACATCGAAACTTAAGTGGACTCACCTATCACTGTTAGGGGAAGGTAAAAACCTTAGCGGCTTGAGGATTATATAATGGCGGCTTATCCTAAATTCCTAAGGTGGCTTAGGTTTAACCACATTTAAACACATGTATATGAAATTTCTACAAATAAAAAAAACTAACCCTCCCGCCCTCTCATCTCAGGCTCGCCTATCATTGCTAGGGGGAGGGGAAAGACCCGTGACCTGAGGGTTGTATAATGGCGGCTTATCCTAAGTTCTTAAGGTGCTTAGGGCCTCAATTACTAAAAAATAGTTAGTTTAACTATAATACAATAAAAAAAATACAGAAGCTTATCAATTAATTTTTAATTTTTACATGGTTAGCTTGCTAGGCTTCCTGAATAAAATTGCCAATTTTGTTTAGCCTATTTCGTTTTTCCCTTAATTTAACCTTATTAAACCCAGCCCCCTTAATATAAATTACTTGATATTAAATTAAGGAAATTTTTTTAAAAATTTAAAATTGGAGTTACCAAATAGTTCAACTGGTAAAAAACCAAAATTAGAGTTTTCAGGCAGGAAAACCCTAATTTGGCTTTTGATTTATGTATTTTCTAAAGAAAAATATTTTTAGAATAAATAACAAGAAAAGACTGGGTTTAGGGGCTAACTTACAAAGGGGCTAAGTCACCATGTAAAAACTAAAAAAAAATTGATAAACTTTTATTTTTATTAATTTTTTAAAAATGCTAAAAATATACCTAAATAAGTAAAAGATAACTAAAGTAATTTATTATTATTTTTTTATTAAAAGGAATTTTTTTAAAATTTTTTTAAAACGGGTTTCCCTAAAGGTTTTTAAACATATTCGCTATTTGGGATAAACTGACTATAGTTCTTTTTTTCATAAAATATTTATGGTTGGATTATTTTTATTTCAAAAAACAAAGCTAGTTTTTATGTCTATTTATCAATTTATTATTTTAAAAAAACCTGAGAAATCTAAGTTTTTTGAATTAAAACAAAAACCCTAACTTACTAAATCTTTTTAAAATATTCGATTAAGATTTTTTTTTAGTTTTAAATTTATTACGTGTCAAAATATTTTTTCTAAATCCTATCTATAAGATACGTTGAAGATTTGGTTAGATATGTGTTTTCATATGTATCTTTTCTAAATCTTAACTATAGATACGTTTTCTTAATTGACGATTTGTATCTCAGCTGTAAGATAGTATATTTAAAAAAATATAATTATATTATTAAAAAATGTAAAATTTCAATTTACTAAATCCACTCAAGAACTTTAATTATTTTAAAAAAAATCCAAACGATAAAAAGATAAAAATAATAAACCTGCACAAAAAACAAAAATTAATTAGTAAAATAAACAATAAAACAACTAATAAAAACAAAAATTTACCAAATCACTCCAGTCGCGTGCAATCCTATCGGTGTTGTATCTGTTGGGGTGTTCGTACATGTTGGATCTCGTGTAAAGGACTTTATATGATAGCTTGTAGCGATTTTTGTGGAGATGTGGTAAATAAGTGTACATAGTGATGTGAAGTGTTCCATGAACTAGGATGGCATCATGTATTGTACGAGTTGGCAGCGTCCCATCAATCTTCGGTGAGCTTCCACTATGTGGGACATAATTCAATCAGGATGTGGCCTTTGTATTGGTGGATGAAAGCATTGAAAATTGGAAATTGGAGATTGGGACGTTAGATTTGGTTAGAGCTTTCGTCGGGCTTTGGGACTTCAGACGGTGGAAATTGGTTTTCGGATTGCGTCGTGCTTCGGATTGCTTTGGATTGTGGATGGTGGAAATTGGCTTCGGATTGCAAAATTGTTCGACTTGCGTTTGAATTTGGATCGTTGGGGAATTGGACTTAAATTGAGATTGTAGTTTTGGATTCTTCTAGGATGTCAGGCTTTGCGGAAAATTTTAACTTTGGGATAAATTCTTATTTAAAATAAAAGATTAAATCTTTTTATTTTTTAATTACGGATTTAATCTTTAATAAATGAAAAATACGATGAAGATTTTACCCAGTTTTTAGAATACTATTTGAGCTTTCTATTTATCGGGCTCGATTTGATCCAATTTAATTTAGTCAAGAGTTTACTTAATAAATTATAAATTTAATTTAGCCCATATAATTTAGATAAAAAATCTATTTTTTATCGGAATGGCAAAAATTATTCTAATGAAGCCCAATTCTTAAAAGATTTAAAATTAATCGTACACTGTTATCTGATTTAATTTTAAATGATCCGACGTGACTTGGCTGGCTCGACGCGACTTGGCTCGGCTCGACGGACTTGGCTCGGCTCAACTGACTCGACTCGATATGATTCGACTTGATATAAAACGATAAGACTTGATTTAACTCGACACAACTCTCTCTTTTGTATTTCTTTATTTCATTTTAATTTTAAATTTTTTAATTTATTATTTATTTTCCTTTTTTTGTTTTTTTTTATTTTTTTTAACCTGACTTAACTAATGAAAATGAAAAAAAGGCAAAAATAAGGTGTCTACACATACGTTGGCAAGTATGATACGAGATTGTAACTTAGAATGAAATGAAGCGAGTCTTAAGGAATAGGTTTGTCCTTAAACAATATGAGTAGGATACTTTTTGACGTCTTCAAGAGCTCAAGTGGACAGTTGATTCATAGATGAGTATGCTTATGGATTTCAGTTATTGATGATCTGATGTGATGTTGATGAGGTAGAAGCTTAGTAGAAGCATAAACCATCACAAGATTCATATTAGTTTGTGACCTGAGATTGAAAATGTAGGGGAAGTGTAGAGGATGGGGAAAGCGAGTAGAATGGTAGAGTCGGACTCAACTCAACCAAGCTCAACCTGCCTAACCTGGTATGTCGAGCCGATTGGATTATGGTTGAGCTCTTTATAGTCTTGAGGTGGTCAAACTTTGAGCCAACTTGATGATGGTTGAAATAAAGCTAAAAGGTGAGGACCTTGAGGTTAGGAGGGACTAAGTTTATAATTTAAGGTATAAGACTAGATAAATCAATGTTTCAAATGCCTTAGCTTGGATATGTTGCTTTTGACAGCCTATTTTTGCTTTCCTTTAAATTTTTCATTTTTTTTTTTTTTTTTTTTAGGGTAAGAGGTTCTAATTTAAAAATTTTAGAAAAATATAAAAAATGGAAAATTAAAAAAACAAAATAAATAAAGTAAAATAAAATATATAAAAATAAAAAAAATCAAAGATTTAAGGAAAGTAATAATAATAAACTAGAAAAAAATACAAAAAATAGGAAAAATCACAAAAATGTAGAAAAATTTTTTTAAAAAGGCTTAAGTAGTCCAACACTTAATTTTAGGATTAGTGTTTTTCTTTATTCATAATAATAATAATACTAATAAGAGCACTGCATAATTGGACTGGGTTTAAACCTGGTCCATAAGAAATTTGGATCAGGGCCCAAGGCCCTTTGGCTAAGAAGACTGCATAAGTTAAGGGGGGTGTTTTGCCTTTTGTACGCCCAAATTTTTTTGCAACATGCGTGTGGCATGTACCCAGTATTTGACTACATGCCTAATTTTTTTTCTTCTTCTTCCTAATTTCCTCTTTAATTTCTAGTTTTCTTCTTTCTTTTTTTCTAAACGTAGAGAGATGTGTTCAAGGGCAATTTACGGGTATTTCTCGTACATTAACACATTTTTTTTTTTATAAATCACGTACTAGACACTGCTTAGTTTTGAATCAACCCCTTTTACTATCCAAATTCAGTCTTTTATGCAGCTAAATCAACCCCTAAATTTTGAAAAAATTCATTGCGGGTAAAAGATGCCATTGATTGAATTTTCTAATTAATGGTTTTCTTTACTTTCTATACATGTTTAAGCTTTGTTTAGTATAAAATAAGAGTCGGGAAATACACAACAATCTCCTACCCAAGCTTAATCTTGAGTTTCTTTCTCTAGTCGGAACCATTTTCTCTCTTTAAAATTCTCATCAATTAGACTAGTCTTGAAACAATTCAAAACCCTTCAAAAATATTTTCCACCCTTTTAAAACCCCCAAAACT
>JAMXBC010000912.1:0-12051 GCA_024138005.1 Lumnitzera racemosa | reverse complement strand
GGAAAGAGACATGCCTGGTCTCATGCTGTCATTTTTTGATGAGGAAAATGGTATGTAGGAGAGCATAATTGATAGCAGCAATAACAAGAGGAAAGAAACGGTTTCTCATTGCTATCACTGGAGAAGTTTTTATGGCTGCCATGTATTGATGGGATGATAAGTTGATATTAGTCTATTTCGATATATCAGAGAACCCATTTTCGCGAAAGGGAAGTTGAATAGAGATGACCAAGACTTTTCTAAGATACCTGGGGTAACTGTGGCTGGCGCACTTGATTTGTCTTGCATGGTTTTTGTAAAGACATATTTCGCAATTGCCATTAACTTAACCGCAATTCTATATATTTTTTAAGGTAATAATAGAAACTCTAAACTCTTGAAACGTGCTTTTATGCTACTATTATTTTAAAACACGCCTTAGGAAATTCGAAGGCATATCAATACAATTATTACTTTATAATAGGGCTTGTTGATAGAGCCCTTTAGATCCAAACCCCAATCCGACCTGCTTAAGCTCATTTCTATAGTTATGGCTTTTCTCGGTTGAAGCCTAGAGTTCGGCCTGTCTAGTTAAAATAGCTGTTGGGACAACTACAAGTCTTCGGATGAGGTTAAAAGATAACAACCACTTCCTAACTTTCTGGATCATGTCAGCTACCATACACCCACTCTCCCATACTTGCAGAAGTGAACTCCTATCCACTAACAATTCTTCAATAGTCGATATCACTCCTTTATAAATACAAGACCACCAATCTGACAGTGAAATACTTTATACTTTGTGCAGTTGGGCCATTTTTTACTCTTCAATATTCACATTCTCCAAAATCTCCTATTAATTTAAACATCGAAATGGTTGCTCTGAACAACTCTCAACACCCCCTTACAGTCTTCTATTTTGTAAGCTTTTCTACTTGTGCAAAACTTAATCTAATCTTAATCAATACCGTAGAATCTAGTGACGATAGGGCTATAAAACAATTATTTATAGATTAGTATTCATCAACTAACCATATAATATCTTGTATAATTATTGTAGTTTAGTCATTAATTAATTAACTTTTTATTTTATCACGGGTGAGCTTCCAGCTAATATGTATAACCCCAACGCAACTAGCCGACTATTGGCGGGTCAGATTCATAAATCAAGGAGTCCGTTGATCAACAAGATTCCATCAAAATAAAGTTTGAAGCCGACATCTATAACCAGACATAAGAGTAAGCAAAAAAGTAAAATAAAAAGACAAGACTTCCCTTGTGAAAAAATCAAAGTATAATTTGATGACAGGCCTTGAACGATTATTCCATGCTAGGAATTTTGGGGTTCATGCGAGAAATTCATCTCCTTCCTTATTTTCTGTTAAGCACAAAAAAAAATTATAGAATTTTACGGTTCTTATTTTGTTCTTTTTTTTTCGGTAAATAAATAAACTAAACTAAAAAGGCATAAAGGTTCCAACATTACCTGGAGGCCCAGCAAAACAACCATGCCTCCTACAAAACCAATCTAGTCTAACCTAGATTCAAGCAAAACAATCTTTGATAGAATTCAAAAAAGATATTTGAAAAAATAAATTTGCTCCCGCCTACACTTCTTACAGTTTGCCTCACGCCCGACCCTACATAAAGTCACATATGAAAATTTACTCATTAAATGCAAACAATGACGAACAATAGTAGAATTCGAATGCTTTTCAGCACAAGCATGCCCAATCATTTAATGGCAAGCTGACTGTCCAATTCAATTACAATCCTGTCCCATTGTCAGTCATTTGCTGTTTGAAGCGCAAAGGAGATGGCTCCCAATTCAATTACATACTAATAAGTGATGCATGCATGTACTCAAATTAAATAGTTGGCATTTCACATTATCATCGATATTAATGAAACTATATTTCATATAATGCAATAGTGTTCATTAAAACATATACAAGAGATTTACTTAATTTGAATTGTAAGATAAATTAGAACATTAAATATTTAACAACGATAAAGAAAATTTCTAACTATATAGAAATTACTATAAAAAATACTCAATTATGATAAATGGACAATGTTGTTGGTAAATTTTGGGAATTACAAAATTCCTGCAAAGTTAAAACAAATACATGATACCGAGATCAGTCTGGTACGGCTACTCCGATTCCTAAGTCAGTAGGTAAGAATGAAATGATAGAGTTGAGAAATTCAAAGTTATCATATGTCTCTTACAGAGCTCCTCTTCTGTAGTTATTAGAGATTATCATGTCTGAAAGAATAGTTATCAAAATAACTGTCGAGACACGTGAAAAACTTCTTGATTAAACACCTTCTTGAAAATATAGAGAGCAGGCAGTTATGTAATCATAACCATGCTTGTAATAACTGTTCGAGCCATAAACTTGAATTCAAATCTGCGATGAATCTGAGTTACTCAACGTAATGCCAAGAATATAAATTACACCGCCTATCGACAACCGAACAAACATGTAAGATGGAAACGAAAACTGACTATCAACATTTTCCCCCAACTCTCGTGTTCAAGTAATCAATAAAGGGAGTAATAGTAATGCACTAAAAGCTAAGTGGGAGCAAGGCGATTCGCATCCGAATCGAAAGGTCACAATTTTTTAATTCCACCTGTTGAAGAGACCAAAAAGTAAGTGATACAACACTTGTCACCTCAGTAAACACTACTCTGCAGACTTAATTACTATCAAAAAGTTATCAACCATCAGATTTCAAAGCCATGACATGCGTCGTCAATCTGCACTACTTATCAAATCAGTGATCATTATTGTTAGAAACATGTTTGCAGTTATAAGGGCGAATTGTCCATATTTAAAAGACTCTCTGAAATCAAGATTCACTTCCATTCAAACTCAATCTTCATAATCACATTTTCTTACTTTCTCATCTTTACTCTTAATTTCTTCAATTTCGAGATACTATTCGTAGGCATTTAGGTATGGTTCGCAACGTTGTCCGTCACTTATCCTATCCAACTCCAAAGCAACAAAAATTGAGGTCACTTCTCCCCCTAAGGAAGGAGTGAGGTGACTTGCTCTTTTGGTAACTCTGATGACAACGTTGAGGTAAATAGGATAATTCAATCTGATCAATAAGCTTATTGTAGATAATTATCCCAAGGATAAGGAAAGTCAGTCTTTGGCAAGATATTTGTACAACACCATAATCTACTTCCGCGCCTCTCCGAATGGAATGGGCAATAGAGTTCTTGTCACAAAGTACAATCAATATTGGCAAGACCTTCCCGGAACATAGAATCTGAGGAGGTTGAGAGAGGAGGAGAGGGTATGTTTCCCAAGGAAGTGCACGTTCCATATATACTTGAAATATTTAGATTTTAGGTTATGCTTCCCTTTTCGGCTTTCGTTAAAGGCTTTTTCAACTACTTCAGAGTTATGCCGAGTATGTTCTCACCCAACACATATCGGCTTTTGGCAGCATTAAGATAGTTTGCAAAGAAGTCAAAGTCAAGGCTACGACTTAACTATTTCGATTTTTTTTTTCATGATTAGAAGGCAGCCTAATGGGTGGTACTTTTCCGCTGTAAGGCATGGGCGGAAGTTCATAGATAAGTTAGAGTCCAAGATCAACAAGTGACATGATAAATTTGTAGTGATAGTATCTGATGAAGAACTGGACTTCCGGACCCAATGAACTGAGCCAATCCATATTAGAGATATTGATTTGATGTTAAACGATGTAGTAGTAGTAAAGAAAATTCAGAAAGGTGGAAGAATAAAATGTCCTTTTAGGATGCCAAGAGAATTATATGGCATTACAAAAGTGGAGGCCCAATTTTTTCCAAAAAAGAAGGTACACAAATGAGTTACCACCATGCTAAGTAGAGCCACAAAAGGAAAGCTATTCTCTCAACTTGGGGGAAGAGTTATTGCCTTTGAGCCTTACTCAGCACGAAGAATGTAAGTTTATTATTTTCCTATGTAGACATTAATTTGTTTGCTCATGTCGCAAATATACATGCTGGCGAAGTAAGTCCTATCAAGCTACTAGCCAAGTAAAGGCTAAAAAATCAAAGGCCAACAAACATATGGTATACCACCATTCGACCAATAGTGGTGAAAAAGGTGGCTAAAGACACAACCAAGCAACTTGTGGTGCAACAGAAACCCTCTCAACCAGCCGAAAAGCAAAAGAAGGGGAGAAGGAATTATCGGCCGAACTAAAATTGCTCATTCATGGAAACTTCCTGTTAAGAATGTTGAAGATGTTTTGCTTGCTATAGAGCTGAGACAGGAGGTTCAGGAGATTTAACCCCACATAAGCCTGAAGTTACTACTACCAAAAGATCATCCCTAATAGTAGAGGCGGGCCAAGCAACAATAAAAGACCGGGTAAAGAACTCGCTGGCTAACCTCCTACCAAAAGTTTCAAATACTTGGACAAAAGGATGAAGGAGGTAATGCGCAGCAAAGCACTCAGCATCAGCAGTGCCGAATTGATCCCCAATGAGATTAGTGAGTACAATGTCCCTTGTTGAAGCCACATAGTTCTAGACATCAGCTCGGCCCTAGGTGATAAGACAAAGACCTTAGCTTTAATAAAAGGAGTTATTCTTCCCAAGAACAAAGATTCGCGAAAAAGGATGTTAACAGGGTCATTGCAATAAGGCTCATATCGCTACCAGTTGTATGATTATGAGTATCCATAACCGTTACTTTTAATTGTCGAATTCGTTTGGGTTACTAACACACTTTTCCTTTTCCAAATGAGCAGCCACATTCTGACAACTTTGGATGAAGCTTAACAAAGAGGCAAAGAAGGTAATATCCTTAGTTGTATCCATGTGCTATGTCGAATCATTCCTAATTGTGTCAAGTAAAATGTTGTAGAGAATTGAGGATGCATATAATGCATCGAAAGCCCAGACTGCTGAAACTAAGAATTAAGGATAAGAGCTAAGATGGAGGCGAGAAAGTTTCAAGAAGACCTTGTACATAAGAAGTTGGCATATAACCTTACTACTGTTGAGTCTCAAGCCTAAATGCAAAATAGAAGAGCAATACAAAAAGTTTGAAAGCCTAAAGGAGGAGCTATAGAAGAGAAAGAAAAGTGCTGGAGCTTGGGCCAAACTCTTTATACGATGAGCAACGAGGAAGATAAGCTTAGAATGCAGATTAAAGAGTTGAATACCAACACTCGAACTTATAGAGTCATGTTACGAATTAAAAGAGACTCTAAGGAGAAGACCATCAGTTGAAGAGACTCTCGTATAGTCACTCATAATTGGCAGTACAAGAGGCTTTTAAAGGAAGAAATTGGGGAGGGGGGGGGTGGTGTGGGTGTTTAAGCATCAAGAGATGAGATCTTGAAACTTCACCTGATTATGATTTCTCCTACCTTGACTCGCTATGTCTACAATAAAGTCAACAATGCCAACAAAGATGATGACAATGAGGTAGGTGCCGAGATTGCTAATAAGGTTGATTACAAAGCTCATGCTGAAGATCTAGGGGAAGACAAAGAACGTCTATCAAAAGAAATCCCTAATGTGTAGAAAGAAAAATCTACTTGCTCTAAGACCCCAAGTACCAAGAAAAAAGCTTGCTTGGAGAAGGCCCCAACTTCTGAACCAAAAATTACTCTATTAATTCTGAAAGTAAGCCATGGAATTTTCTTTTATATTCAATGTAATAGGCTGAGTATTTGTTACTACATTCTTAATGAAATATCTTTCTTATATACCATTTTCAGTACGTTTTAGTTCACGCACACGTTTTCCCAACATGTATATGTATGTGTTTTATTTCACACATTTTTATTCGTTAGCATATTTTATTTCACATGCTAAGTATTTTCGGTATATTATATTTCACATGGCCTATTGTTTCTTGGCATGTTTGGTTTCACACCCTAATTGTTTTTCGACTGTTTTGTTTCATACGCCCAATTGTTTCTCGGCATGTTTTGTTTCACATGCCCAGTTGTCTATTAGCTGTTTGAGGCATGGATTAGCGGCATTACTCAGATGTACAGAGTAATTTATCCAATTTGTTAACTGTGATAAACTAGAACTTATGTCAGTTCATTTGTTGTACAGCCTAGAATTCATTACTTGGCAACTATAAAAGAATAAGAAACATGATGAAACTTCAAACATAATTCTCATCATAAAAAAAAGTACGATAATCTTGCAAGTAAGTTGGTTGTCGCTAAACAAGTAGAGATGGAATTATCCAACAAATTAATTGAAATATAATTTCAAAATCCTGGCTTTCCACGCTGAGAGATGGTAAATCTATTCAACATTTCCAGTCAATAGGCCTTCTCACCAACAACTTCCTGGATCCTAACAAGATCCTCTCAGTTCATATCAAGCTTTCCTTGATTTGCTCGCCTACTAATAGCTTCCATCTTTCGGCAAACCAAATCCCAAGTTGAATACACGGTATCTTCACTTTCTGATTGTAATACCTTGTCACTCTATACCGGTATGCAACGATCCTAGCTCTTGCAATATCTTGAATTTCATCGATAATGTCTAAATTTACTATTAATCTAACTTCATTAATCATAACATCAAATTCTGAGTCCATAGATTTGGTAAATCTAACTCAATCGGCTACACGACTTCCGTGTTGTATGTTAAACTAAAGGGCGTTTCCCCAATCGTAGTTTTGTAGTGGTTGTGATAACCCCATAAAACATTCAATAGTTTATCGGCCATTTCCCTCTGACTTAATCTACTTTCCTTCTTAAGTCATGCAATATGATCTTGTTTATAACTTCAACTTGTCCATTCGTCTGAAGGGTGGCTACAAACACATAGTTAAGGTGAATGCCGTGCTTCTTATAAAATGTCGAAACTATTGTTGTCAAACTATGGGCCATTATTCATAATTATCATCTAAGAAACTTTGAATCTTAATATGATGGAGTTAAAGCGAATTAATGATGAAGCTATCACTTTGGCTTGAAAGGGGCTATCACTTTGCTTGAAATGATGAAGCTAGATTATGACAACATAAGTTTTAATTATTATTCAAACTCTTCAAGGGTATCTAATCACGAAAAGAAAGACACTAAAGAGCCTTACTTGCTTCAATAATATAGATATAGATAATACAGATTAAGGTATAATAAAATTCATTATTATTTATAATTTGAAATGGAAAATAATTTGAAATGGAAAATACTTTTCTTCCTCATGAAAATGTGAAGAATTTAATTAATCTTTCTACATAGATGATTGACGTTAATACTTTATACTCTTGAAATGCCTAAATCCCTTTGTTATTTGTAAAATAGAGAGACAGAGAGATGAGGTTTCTAGAAGTTATTTCTAAAGTAAATACAATTTAGGAAGAAATGAAAATAACTTCCTTAAAACAAGGTTGATATGAATTTTTGGACTGTAGGCTTCTAATGCCCATTCCAAGCTCTATGGACCATAAGCCATCCTTTCCTGGCCCATGACCGGTTCATGCCAATCCAAATCCTAACCTTAGAGGAGGATTGTTTGTTATATGACCAACCTTCATCGTCTCAAGAATTCTTAGAGGTTAAGACAGCATCTCACTCTTCAAACTCTAGTTAGACCTATGCCATCCATGCCATGCCATAAGGACCTCAAATCTCGACGGTTCGTCGAAGAAGCTTAGATCTCAAACATTGAGGAAGACCGTAGAATTGTCATTCTGTGGGAATAACCAAGGTACTAAATAGGGATGTAAATGAGTTGAGCTACTTATGAGCTATTCAAGTTCAAACACACTTTAAGGTTGGCTCAACTCGAGCTCGATTAATTAAGAAGTCAACCTTAACTCAAAATAAATCTCATTTAACTAAACAAGCTTTAACTAAATAGCTGAGCTTGAACTCTAAATTTAAACTCGATAGTTGGCACAAGTCAACCCACGAATAAACTCGTAAGTAAACTATAAATAGGCTCATGAGCCTATATTATATTAATGTAATAGTTTTTATTTTTAGTCGTATTAATTATATTCTAATGGTTTTTATTTTATTATAGTACACATTTTTCCAATTCATATGTTTTTAATCTTATATATTTTAATAATCTTCTAATTATATTAATTTTATACTTATTTATCATCCACATAATAGTTTTACACTTTATAATTTATGTTTATAATTAGTTTGGCAGTGTGTAAATTGAAGTTCCTTGTAACACACGCATATTGATTAGTATATTTTGTTTCACAATTTCAATAAGAGCATAGCTACAATTAGCTTATCTGTAATCATGATGTTCTATTATTGGGTTAGTTACAATGTGCTTCTACATGATATGTTACCTCATGGGAGTGTTAGATATAGTTTCCAATATGGAGAATGTGAAGATGTAAGTATAAAATTAGTATAAATTTAAGCTCAAGCTTGTTTTGGCTCATTTATTTAAAAATGAGCTCAAGTTTGAGCTTAATTTTTAGTTTGTTCTTATTAATCTAAATAAGCTTGAGCTTAGACTTGTTTCGATAAACACGCTTGAGTTTAGGCTCATTTAGATATATGAGCTCAAGTTCATTTACCTAAAAGCCAACAAACCGAACTCTAGCTTCAAAATCCTTAACAAGCTCTAACTCTAGCCCCGAATTTTTAGGTTCGAAAAAAGCAGGTCGAGCTTGATAATTTTTAATTAACCAAACTACAGCCTTTAAAACTCGGCTTAGCTCATTTCAACCCTAATGCCATGTCACCTTCATAAATCTTAAACCATATCTATTTAAAAGATATCTGCTTAAATGGAGAAGATACAAATCTATCCAAATTCCCCTCTTAAAATGTATAAAAAAGGGAAAAAAAACGCTATAGGTAGAATACTTTACACACACACACACATAAGCCCTCTTACTCTCTCATTCATTTAATTTAAAAGATACTAGTTTAAGTATCAAAGTAGCTAGATAGATAACCCTCCAACATCCACTAACCGTATTTTGTCTTACAAATTTAGGCCCACTTTTAAGTCCAAGGTGTACAATCTCTACTAGTAAAATTCAGGCAATGACAATATTGATTTGGGTATAAATTAACTTCCTAAACTTTTAAACATTATATATCATCCCTTAAACTAGTAAAATAACCTTCGAAGTTAAGAATAACACCTCTAAACTTTAATTATAGTGTGGAACACTCTCTAAACTTATTAAGTGTATTTCAAGACCCTTTAAATTGTGACCAACTAATGAATTTTTTTTTTAAAACTAATACTTTATGTTACTAATTTATCAAAAGTTTAAGGAAGTAATTTGCAATATTAAAATTTTAGGAGATGGAATCTAAACTTAGGTCAAGGGGGTTGTTCTCAATTTCCCCTATAATTTAATTAATGATTTTATTTTCACATGAGCACAATTGGCCTAATCTAAGCGTAGCTACATAAAATTTATTGTTTAAAGTAAATTATACTACATTTAATTAATTGTTATGGATAATTAAAGAAACCACATAGATATAAGGAAACAAGAGGAAGCTATTAATTTGCATTTACCTAAAAATATCATTATCAATTAGTCAATGATAAGACATAATTAGATTTCACTATTTAGAATCAAAATGGAAATGTTTTGTTTTTATTCATCACATGGTTATCTATATTATCTTAGCCTCATCCCTTCGTGCTTGTGGTTTTCTTTTTTTTCATTTTGTAACATTTTCTAAGTATTCACACACATGCTAAAACTATCGATTTTACAGACTCACTTAAACCCATGTTCATCACTTCCACTCTAACCATTTGTAAAATTTTCCAAATATGTCACACGTTGCAAAGTTTTTTTGTAGACCCATTTAAACTCACTTTCATCTGCTTCACTTTTTAACCGTCCTCGACTTACAGAAACAAATTTCACACATCGTCCAGTCTTCATCACCCTCTACTTTAGAAGTTAAAATTTTAAATCTGAATTAACAAAAACATACTTAAATATATATTTTTTCAAAATGAAAAAAATAAAATATCTAAAATAAAATAAATTAAAGTATCAACTTAATAACTGGCTACTAAGCAACTTCACTTAAAAACTTAACTCCTCTTATTTGAAAATTCCAATAAAATTTAGAATTACTTTTACTCCCGTAAAACCGATGCGATGTCACTAGTATAAGAATGAGCCCCTCATTTGTATTACCTCATATTAATTTCTTCACTTATATCAAGGTATATAGCCCACTATCTTTGTATATAATCGCTTTCCAAATAAGGACTACATTTAATTGATGGCTTTTCATTAGATATTTCAACCCTTAATAGCAGCATATCCTGTATATTAATGAGCCGATTATCCATACATATCGTGGTCTCCCAAAACCTAAAAGAAAATGATACCCGCTATATACCTTTACATTTGTAAAACATGTTAAGCTTCCAAACTCACTAGAATATTTCATTTATCATTTATCCAATTTTCTTTTTCTTTTTCTCTAATTCTTTGTCCAATTTTAATATTAAAAAATGCTCATCAATTTTATTTAAGAAGACATTATTTTGACGTCAATCAATACAAAATCACAATAAGACCAAATTATCTAAGTCCAGAAAGTCTAACATCAAGGTATACATAGGGGATGACCGATTTAGACTAATGAACTAAACTCACTCGGAGCTTCAAGGACCCATATAAAGAAGCCAAGCCTAAATCGACAGTTCAAACTCCTCAATTTTTTTTAAAAAGAAAACTATATGTTCTATACATAAATATATACATATGATATATATATATATGCATTCATTACATATAGTATAATAGTATGTATATATTACATTATATATATAAATACATAATATATGATATATTTATACTCTATAAAACAATAATAAAAAAAAAATTTACAATTCACAAGTCTCCGAACTGCATAACCGAGCCAATCACGTGACGAATCTAGGTCTGTTGGGCCTATTCTATAAGTTTACATTAGGGTGTAAAAGTTCAACCTCTAAATAGGCAACGGTGGAAAAAATTGATATCACTAAAGGTAGCATCATATCCCAACCCCAAAGCCCTAACATAAAGACCGCAACTAAGCTTGTTATATAAGTCATCAACATAGATGATCGCTCGAAATTATAAAGTCAAAGGAGTGAGTTGTGAAACCCACTATATACGAAAGCATACTCTATAGCCACAATCAAATGGATATTAAAATAGTAATGTAGGACCAAGGTTCATAAAAGATAATTATTATTTAGTGATAAAAATAAAAGTGATTTTGGGATTTTAAAATCTAGAGTAATTCATGATTTCAAATAAATATAATTGGGAACAAGTGGGTTCATATCTCATTGTAGTGGGCAATAGGGCGTGAATAAGAATGTGAGATCACTACATCAAAACAACACAATAGTAGTAGTCTCATATGAAAATCACCATCGTATCAACCGCTAATAAATACAATCCATATATAACGTATTATCCATTTGATTCCTTAATAAGGCCTAAAATACAATTTTTATTTGAATTAATTAATAATTGTGGAATTGTAGAATGTAGGTTCTAAAACTGATAAATATGAATTTTGAGCGTGCCATGATGATATGAAATTACGATGAAATTTCGATTCAAAAAATTATTGGTTTCATAGTATGATGAAATATAATTTTTCAAAATTACTGAAATCTACAATTTGGTAATTTCTAGATGTTGGAGATTTCTAAAAATGAGTTTAGTAAGATTTCTAAAATTACTTGTAGGGAACTGTGCTTATTTGAGCTCAAAATATGTGATAGCCCTCAAATTGTACTGTTCGTAAACTTTTTGAAATAAAACCATTGAAACTTTACCCCTTAGATTCATATAAAATTATTGTAAAGTCCTGATTATTATTTATAAGTAATGAAAAGGTTGGCTTAGATAGTATTAACGTGATTTTGGTAATTACGGACTACAATTAATGAGCTTCACTATTTAAGAGCATGGTAAAAAGTAAAAAAAGGGAAAAAAAAAAGATAGCAAAAAATTAAAAAATTCCAAAAATACCGATCTAAGCAAAATAATCCAAGGTTATGGCACTTGAAATTACTCTTAAAGAAACAATTTCCATAACCTAATACATAAGTAGACG
>JAMXBC010000911.1:0-12066 GCA_024138005.1 Lumnitzera racemosa | reverse complement strand
GGGAAAAGTTATTTTAAGGGCTAATGGACATTTTAGGTGCTTGAAAAGATAATCCTAATGCATACGGTTGAACTGCTCAAAGAGTATGAATTTCAGAGTCCTTTAACATTGCGACCTCATTCGCATGTTAAGGAGAAAGAGTTAGCTAAGTTAAATTTGATCCTAAATCTCGAATAGCTCGAAGGGGATGTTTAAGGATCATGGACTGATCACTCGTTCCTGAGCTCAAGGACTCGCTAATTTAGTTATTGAGTTATCCTGGGGGAGTTAAACTTTGAAGAGCAATGCATTCTTCCTTGATTAGCCGAACTACTATATTTTGTCTTTCTTTGTTTTATTAAAGGGACCCCAAGGTGTTTGACTTGTTATTGAATCGACCTCTTATTGTACATTAGTCCAAAGCCCGGCAACTGAATTCACCTGTTGCCAAGTTGACCCCACTGTTCAGGTTGAGTTGCTTCACTTCCAAGCTAAGTAGCTGTAAGACTCACAATCAGTTACCAAAGTTTGACTCGTAGAATTTAGGGTGACCCGGTTAAAGATCCGATCGAGCCTAAATTATCAAATAAAGTTAGAAATATTTAGTAAAAGTGATCCCATAAGTTCAAAATTTTAAAGAAATAAGCAAAAAAATAAAAGATTAAATTTTACAAATTTTAAGTATATAACTCATTTTTTTATTGAAAATGCGTAAAAATACTTTCTGATTATTAACGAATTGCTAGAAATAAATTATATATGTGCTAAACATCATAGAATGACCTAAATAATATTTAGGAATATTTTTTTGTACTATATATGAATTTACATATGGGAAAAAATTACGTGTAATTATTAAAATACGCGAAATGTGCTAAAATAATACTAATAATTAAAGAAAATTCATAATTAATTAAGGAAAAATCAAGGGAAAATATATCAAAATGAGGAAAAGCCCAAAAGTGGGGTGTGGAAATCTGAAAATTAAGAGAAATTAACCCAATTAAATTTAGCCAAATCGAAAGTTAAAAGAAGAGAGATAAGGTGCTTGTCAAATCAATTTAATGCATAATAATTTTCCTAAAGCTCTATAAATACCCAAATTTTCGAAGTTCATTTGTCAGTTTGAAACCTTAAAAAATAGATAGAGGCGAAATTGAAAGGAATTAGGGTTTTAGAAAAATTTAGTAAAAATTATGTAGTTGGGGCTTCTAAGGGAAACCCAGACTTGACGAGCAACTGGTAGTAGATGGCCACACTACTACACGTAGTGGCAGCGGCCAGGTAGGCGACACACCCATGGCCACCAACAGAGGCCGGAGCCACCCAAATCAGTGAGTTCGATTTCTAGCCCGATTTTGTGTAATTTTCTATGTAATTTTATGAAATAATAAATATTCTTAGAAAATTCTGAATTCTGTTATTTTGAAATATTTTAGTATATAGTTTTTAGAAAAAATATTATTTTAATGAAAATATATCCCGTGATATATAGCCCTTAAAAAATCATGCAAAATCGAGCATGTTTTGTTTTAAAAAAAAATGACCTTAGGAGTGTAGTTTTGAGCTCAAAATTTTTGTGTGGGACTATTTAGGTGATTTAGAATAGTGCCATGAAGCCATTTTTAAAATGAATTTTTGAAAATTTTAGATAATTTTTAACCCTTAAAATGAGGCTAAAATGGGTAATTTTTGGGTTAATTAAGTAATTAAATAGGTAATTACTGATTTGATGTACAATTATTGTTTTAGGATATTGAATCTAATGAAGTATGATACTTTGTAGCTTTTAAGGTGTTAGATGAAATTTAAATTAGGATAATTAGTGGTAATAAGTAATAGGGAAAACTAATACTTTTTGGATTAATTTGGTAATTTAGGGTAATTAGTATGACACTTGATTTTTGCCCATAGTAGTTTTTAATTTATGTTTTTAGGATCGTAATTTAGAAAATAATAAAAAATGATAAAAAAGATAAAAAAATAGAAATTGTTGGAAAAAAAAAAAATAAAAAGAAAAAACTTCGAAAAAAATTAATATGATGGAATCTTGACTAAATAGTTGTCGAGAAAAAGCAAAGTTGATACGATAACGTTAAATCTAATAAAATCAAGATTTATAAGATTCGAATCTATTTTGGGTCTTTATCAAATTTAGATTTGATTTGATTTGATTCAAAATTTTTTTTTTTCGAGTTTTATAAATAAGGGTTTGGGTGGTGCGAGCCAGAAAGAACAATTACACATTGTAATTAGAACTGGAGATCCATTTTCTCTTTCATCAGCTTTGAGTGCTTTGGGCCCTTATAGATACATAAGAGTGGTTTTTAATTATTGTCTATAACTTGTCTTATTTATTTATTTTTTTTTACTTAGTATAAAGCATAGTTATTTTTAAAACTTGTACTAATTTTTTTTTTATCATGTCTTTAATTGCTAGTAAATTTGGGTTATAGCATTTTGTGTCTAGTGAGCATGTGGGTTTAAATTAAGTTTTAGTTTATTTATTTTTTTTTTATTTTTTTTAGATTTCATATTTTCAAAATGATATTTTTATAAAATCTCATATTTTATAAATTTTGTTCTTTACATATTGTATTAATTTAGAAAAATTGCATTTGGTATGTTAGGGTTTTCTAGGAAAAAAATCATTTTGATGTTCATAAAATAAAAAAAAATTAATTGATTTCTTTTTACGGTGAGACATCTTTTCTATAGTTTAGTCTTGTTTTCCATATTTTAGATATCTTTTCTATAGTTTATGTTTCTATAGTTTAAATATCTTTTTTATGATTTAAACTCTTTTTTATGGGTTTGACATCTTTTCTGTGGTTTGAACATTTTTTTTTGGTTTTGATATCTTTTCTATGATTAGACATCTTTTCATAATTTAGGCTTCTTTTCTATAGTTTATATATCTTTTCCATTGTTTAGGTTTCTTTTTCATGATTCAGGGCATCTTTTCTATAATGTAAATTTTTTTTTATGGTTTTAAATATCTTTTTTTATAGTTTAGATATTTTTTCTGTGTTTAGATATCTTTTCTTTGGTTTAGACATCTTTTTCATGGTTTAGATGTCACACCCGAAGCGATAGAGTCGTAACAGTTCCACCCTGTAAACTATCCTAAGATAGAATTTGGCCTTAAAGCTATCTTAGACCTGATCTACACAAGGCGTCGACGACTAACCCGCTTTGAAGTAAACAGTTTATAATTTAGATAAAGCATTTATCTAGAAAGTAGAAAAATTTTATATTTATTATATATTATATAATTCAGTTATTACATCCCTTCAAAATGAAAAAAAAAATTTCTAAAATAAAATTAGACCTTAGAATATATGTTTGTTTCTTCAAATATTTTTCCTCACTCCCCAGGATCCCGCATTACTAGCTTCAGAGTAGTTGTTTGCCCCTTTTTAGCCAACATTGCACGCGTCTATAGGGATGTGAGCAATCACAGCTCAGTAAGTTAGGATGGAGGACTTAAAAACTATACATACACATAACGAGGTTTTCAATCATTTTTAGGTGAAATTGTATGTGCAAGCAAATTCCATCGCACGACTTGTTCGGCCCGTTGTGAGATTAGAGAATTGCGTTTCGCTCTAATCCGGGTTGAAGAGTTGTCGTTAATGCAACAGCTCCGACCAAACTAGGCTTGTGTAATGGAGACTCGCTCCTCCCGCGATACCTTCGAACCTCTGTCTTTACCTTCGCCGCGACTTTCTCTCCTGTCACTTAGTTCGACAAAGGATGAGAAGGACCATTTTGCAATTCTACGCTATCCCTTTCGAAGGGGTGGGTTTATTTGGCCGGAGAGTCCTAATTTCCCCCTTAACGGGTTTCCATGTATGTCCGATTATGATTACTGGTGATATTAGATTAAGTCCAAATTTTAGGGTGATCAATCATTTCATACAAGTCATACAATACATGACAAACAATAAACAAATCATAGTATCACCCATAATCAAGCACATGCACATAGCCAACAATCTAACAAGCATAACCAAACATAACCAAACATAATCTCAAGCCTCCAAAATACAGTAGTGTATTAATTCTTAACTTACCCCGACTCCTCGCTCACTCACTCGAGGTCTAATTTGCTCAGACCCTCGCCGATCATCCCTAAAACACAAACGTGGTTTCAGCTTTTCATATAACTATTTATAGGGTTATTTATCCTATAACGCTTATTGTTAGGTTTTGTTTAGGGTTTAATTTCCTAATTATCTAGGTTTAAGTTGTTAAATTATTTTAGGTTTGGGGTTAGGTTCGAGTTCGGCTTCTACATCGATTTCTAAATTAGTTCTAGTTCGATTTCTAAGTAATGTTTTATATTTCAACCCTAAAAATTCTTTTTCAACTCATAATGTGAGATTAATCACATTACTTCCCGACCTCCTAAATATCATTATTATCCCTAGTCAGTATTTTATTTCATCCGGTACATTTTTATCCTTATTAGTGTACTGAATTTACTCCTAGTGAGAAATTTTTACATTTTTCATATAATTACATAAATTCAAGTTTCTTATCAGATTTTTATATATACCTATTATTTATATAATATCAATTTTTATCCTAATATTTTTTTATTTATTATATTTTTCAAAATTATATATTATGCATTATTGTCTTTTTTTGTACATAATGCACTTCTAATATTTCTATCATTTTAAAATTGTCATCCCTAAACATAAAATTATCATTTCAAAATGTTTAAATTCATCCTAAATCAGATTTTACCCTAATTTCCCCAAATTTACAAAATTACTTAAAGTTAACTATTTTTCCTTATTATTCATTTACTACAAAATTAACCAATAATTACATCAAAACACCCTAAATGCTACAAGATCTTTACTCCATCAGATTTCAACATCCTAAAAACATTTAATTATTCACTAAATCAGTAATTAACCCAATTAATTACTTAATTAACCCTAAATTACCCATTTATGCCTCATTTTAAGGCCTAAAAATTATCTAAAAATTTAGAAAATTAATTTTTGAAAATGGGCTTTATAGCACGATTTATATTATCTAAGTAATCTACAAAAAAATTTTGGGCTCGAAACTACACTTCTAAGGTCAATTTTTTTCTAAACGAAACTGGTTGGTTTTGCATGATTTCTTAAGGACCCTATATCACGGGGATAATTTTTTTTTCAAAATATTTTTTTTCCCTAAAAAATTGCATACAAAATATTTCAGATAACAAAAATTCATAATTTTATAATAATATTTACTATTTTTAAAAAATTACACAAAATCAGGTTGGAAATTTGAATTCACTGTTTTTGGGTGGCTCGACCATCAGCCGCCGGTGGCCATGGGTGTGTCACCCCACCCGGTGTTGCCACCCACCGTGTGGTGGTGGTGGCCGTCCACTCCCGCTGCCCGTCGGATCTGAGCTTCCTTTGTGGCCTTAATGCACAATTTTTCCCTTTTCTTTTTTTTTTCTTTGGTTTTTCTCTCAATTTTACCCCTCTCCCTAATTTTCCTTAAATTTATAACTGTCCAAATGAGCTTCTAAATTTTTCTTTGCATTTATAGAGTTTTAGTGTAATTTTTGTGCTTTAAAATTGGACAAGACAATTTGGCCTTTCCCCTTTAAATTTTTGGCTTTTGGTTGTTTTAATTTAATTGGCCGATTTTTTTCTATTTTTCCCAACTGCTACTACCCAATTCTAGATCATTCCTTTTTTTTTCCTGATTTTTATTTATTTTTTCTTAATTAATTATGAGTTTTTTTAATTATTTAGTATTTTTTTGGACATTATGCTTATTTTAAGTAATGACGGTAATTCTACATACATGTAAATTCATATATAGTATAAAAAAATTTATTCCTAAATATTTTTTAGGTTATTTTATGATTTTTAGTATACTATAATTGAATATACGCCCCTGTAATCATAATTGGGACCTGCTTTGGCAACACATTAAGAGAAACCTAAGATTCTCTGGCCAAATACAGACCCCTTCAAAAGACATAGGCTAGATAGCATAATGGAAACCTTCTTCATCTTTAGTCGAACTAAATGGGCAGGTGAGGAGGTCACGGCAAGGCCCAAAATCGATGGTCCGAAGGTAGTCGCAGGAGGAGTGGTGTCTCTATTGCAAAGTTTAGGTTTGGTTATGAGATTTTAGATTAATGACAATTTCCCCAACCCGGATTAGAGTGGGCGTAATTTCTCTAATCTCACAACGGGCGGACAATGTGTGTGATGTCATTTGCATGAACATGCATTTCTTTATAAGTTAGTTGATAACCTTGTTTGTGTTTGCGGTATAGTTTTAAGTCCTTCATCCAAATTTTTTGAGCTGTAGTTGCTCACACTTCCTTATAGACGTCATTGCAGGTGTGGCCAAGAAGTGGCTTAAAAACTACTCTAAAGGCAGCAATTGTTGGATCCTGGGGAGTAAGGAAAAACCATTTGAAGAACAAACGTATATTTTTAAAGGTCTAAGCTCTTATTTTAAAAACTTTTTTTTGGAATAATGTATTAACTAGGAAATAGATTACGGTTTTTTAAAGTTATAAATGTTAATTTTAATAACTAAATTTAGTGTGTTATATACATATATTTTACTTTCTTAGGTAAATGATTTATTTAAATTACGAATTGTTTATTTAAAAGTGGGTCAATCGTGGACGTCTTATGTAAAATTAGGTCTAGGATAGCGGTTATAAGGCCAACTTCTATCTTAGAATGGTTTATCGGTGGAGTTGTTATGACTTTGCCGCTTTGGGGTGTTAGTAGCCAAGGTCAACTAGAAGAATGATTGTCTATTGGACCAACCCTTCTTAGCCTTGAATAGCTAAGCTACCGAGTTGATGGCAATCGACCGATTTACTCTGTTTGGGGATTGCTTTGCTCTACAAGCGTATCATTATGACTATAGAATGAACAATTGACACGTACTTCGTTTTTTTGATGTTTATACTGCCCTTTTGTACTCGATGTTCTTTTTGTTATTTAACCTTTCCCCTTGTAATCTATTCCCTTTTCCTTTTCTAGTAGTAATCCTTTTTATAATTTTCATAAATTAGGATTTGCTTTAATTGGGCCATATAAATACTTCTAACATGTAATAGCTGCAAGCAAGTAAGATTGAATTTTAGACATTATACTTCCTTCTTGAGTTTGTGTTTTTTTGTTTAAAATCGAGACCTTGAAAAGCTCTTATCTAGACCATTGAGTGTAGATTATTGCAGGTAAACCTTGATTATACTTATTTTTCATATCAAGTATAGTTTGAGCTCATATGAGGCATTGGTGGGTCATATTTACTATTGGTACATGAGGAAACCCTTACTTAACTTTTTAGGAAAATCTTGAGGTTTAGACTTACCCTTTTGGTTTGTGTGATATCGTTAGTCATGCATTACCTTCCGACGATCCGTACCGTTGCCTTTCTCTTTTATAGTTGAGGTAAGATTTTCTTTTTCTTTTTTGTTTTTAATTCTTAGTAGTTTTTGCCCTAGGGTTAGTTAACGATGTGGGGGGTGGGTTGGAGAGAGGTGTGGTTATAGTCTTGATTGGAAGGGACAATGTGGTTTTTGCTTCCCTTGTGCTTGTAGTGAGAATGAACCTTTATCATATTGAGGACTAAGCTTATCCCTTTTCTAAGCTGTGCTCTTTTTTCTTGCTTCTTATCCAACTTTCTTTTGTCAGCCCATATGGGATCTTTATTATATTCCCCATACTTATAAATTGGAGGCCCTTTGATAAAACTCTTCAAGGTTTATTGATTCCTGCTTAGCTTGGGACATGAAGAAGGGAGTGGAGATCTTCACGTAATGGATGGTGGTGTTGAGGTTATGCTTGTATTGACATTAGGAATCTTGAGCATGCCAACAGGGAAAGGGGATAAAATAATTTTAAATTTAGATCATCCGGCCTCTACTTGATGAGATTAAGAGGGATTAATTTTGGCGGCATCTTGCTCCCCATGAAATGGGTTATGGAATTGGTATTCGAGGTCTTACAAGATGAAAATAAAAGTTGGGCTTGAGATTGTTAAATCAAGTTTGAGGCTATTTGTTCATTGTACTTGGAAAGCTTTATAGGCCATTTCATCACTATAGCCATGCTATTTGTATTAATTAGAAGTGATGAGGTGGTCTTCCAAGATTTATCACCTGTGCATGGATTCCATTACGGGATTCTTGTTGAATCTCCTTAGGATAAAAGATAATCAATGGCAAATTAGCCGAAGGGATTGTTCTTCCTAAATCCTTAAGCTCGAAGGTATTTAATGTGCTCATCGAACTATTTAAAGTTTTTTATTGGCTAGTATATGGCCTTAGAGGCCCAGGTCGTTGTCTTGCTAAATGTAGCTATCTGAAACCACTTGCAATACGAGGATTGGTAGAGGTTTGGTTTGGGGCTTCTATTGGTGGTAATGAGGGTTGTTGCCCTCCATTACATCTTAAAGTGGAGGTAATTTTCTATTATACCATTTTTGTAATTATTTGCCTTTAATTGATGAATTTTTTCGACCTCTAATTATTGTGATTTAAATCTAACAAGAAAATTAGCCTACAATCAATTGAATTATTTGTGGTGCTACTGTTGGGGTGGATTTGGCTTTGTGTGTTAGCTGCTAGATTGGTGGTTTTAAAATGCAATGGTGTTTTCGTTTCCCTTTAAGCAAGATTGTATGACTTTCTTGCCATTATGGTTGTAGATTTAACAATCGATGGCGCTAAAAGTTAATGGTTGTTTTTCATTAAGTTGTGGGAGAACTTACATAAAGTAACAAATGTAAACTTACAATGGCATAGAGGTGTTTTTATTACGACTATTTTGTGCTTAAGTATAGGTTTTCAGGAAAAGTGTAAAAAGTGTGTAAAAGGCCAAATTTGGAAATCCTTTACTAATGGGGCTTCATCTTCTATTTATATAGGAGCTTGTTGAGCTTTTCTAGGAAGGAGATATTCTTCCTAAGATTTTTTTTGACTTTCGAATTTTTTTGAGAGGATCCTGGCAATATGTTGTCAATGTTTTTGATTTTCTTTGTCCGCCAAACTATTCCTGCCCGAGTCTTTATATAACTTGTTGGCTGACTTAATTGCATAGGCTTAGAGGCCTAGGCTTTAAGGAGCTTAGTGGGTTTACTATGGTTAGGTTGGGGATTGGGGCTAAGATCATCCATTATAAGGTCGGTTGAGTTTAAGGGATGTTTGCTTGAAGATGGGGATTTTACATGGACTTTGATGAGGTTGATCGAGCTCTAAAGTGTTCAATTTGGGCTCTAATGAGGTTGTTCTGAGGTCTAGATGTGTGACCTGTTTTGAAGAGGTTAGCATACAAATATATAGAGATTAAAAATTTATCATTTCTCTTAAAATTAGACATGGTGTGTAGACTCATTAGGCATAATGTGGAACACCATGGACTATGCCTTGTACACTATAAGCTTTTTACTCTTAAGTTGCTCGTTTATTCATATTGTGAAAATACAATGAAATGTAAATGGCAAAAACAGTGTACTGTAAATATGAAAACGGTTATTGCTATCATAAGAACACTAGTTAAAAAGTTTAAATAAAAAAATTTTTTTTTGCATTTCTATGCTTTTTTTTTTCCTAAAAGCGTGTGGTAGTGTTATAATTCCTAAAAAATTTTCCCTTTTAAGACTCTTAACATTATTCGAATGAACTTTGAAAACAACACAACAATCTTGAATTAATCAATTACACATCCCACATATCTTTTCATTTTTTTATATATAATAATAAATAAAAAAATTATAAAATATGATCAGCGTTATCGAGATTTGCAAAATATCACTTGTATTTCGTTTAAATGATAAAAACACGAATTTTGTTTCCACACTATGTGCTAATGATAATGATGGGACGCTTGACTTTTTTTTTTTTTTTGGGACCAATAATAAGTCGACATAAGCTTAACTTATAAAACTATAGTGACAAAATATGGGACATGTTTCTGTAAAAAGGGACAAAATACAAACTATAGTTTGCAAAAAGGTAAAGATATAAGTCATGTTTTTATAATTTTACCTAATAAAAAAAATATTCTTTGGAAAAGTGATACGCACTCTTTAGCTGGCACATGACTTCCAATATTAAAGCAAGTTATAATATAAGGCTACTTATATTTGGAAAAAAAATGTAGATTTTTTTTTTTTAAATACAAATAGAAAAAGTATGTTTTAAGCATTATAAATTGATGAAAAATGCTGGAACAATTACTACAAATAAAATATCAAACATTATAAGTGCAGATAGAGGATAATGTTGAATACTTCCTTTATCTAAAGGATCCCTGTTGATTTAAAAATACGATGGCAAAGTTGATACAAAGGCAAGGCATTAAAATAGCCATCGTAGCTAAGAATACATTGTTGGAACTGAACAAGTTATTTTTTTGGGAGAATACAATTTACGATTCAAACATTTTCTATTTTTTCTGTTTGAATTCTAAAACGTTTTAAAATTTCTATCTGAATCCTCAACATTTGTAAAATTTTCATATAAGTCTTTGTTTAAATTTGTTGTTAAACTTTTGTTAATATGACACGTGGTACTTTTTGATTGGGTCACAAGAAAAGTGCAAATTTAGAACCCAATCTTTTATATTTTTTTATTTGAATACTAATATTTAAAAAATTTTTATTTGAATCATCAATGTTTGTAAAAGTTTTAAATAAGTTTTCCCAATGGTTTGTGGCTAATGTTTTGTTAAACATGATACTTGCACTTTTTGATTGGTCCATATTTTTTTCATTAAATAATTAACAAAATAATAAGGATAATAATAGTAAAAATTTTTAAGAAAATTAGAAAAAAAAAAAAAATTAGAAATGTTTAAAATCAAATAAAAAAAGGTTTATTTTATATTTATATGTAATAAATGTATATTTGTCATAATTTCAATAAAAAATTTCTTAAAAATCAAAATATTAAAAAATTAATTGAAAAAATTAAAAAAAATTGTTTTAATCACCAATAGTCTCAAGATGGTTGGAATTCCCAACAGGAAGTGGAATATCAAGATCCATTTATTATAGGGGGTTTGAATCGACCCACCACTAGCGCTTTTGGATCATTTTAAGAAAGTATCACGTACCATTATTAATGAAAAAATTAACAGTAAATTAATTTAAGGATTTATTTATAAATTTTTACAAATGTTGAGAAATCAAATAGGAATTAAAAATGTGCAAGAGTCAATGGAAAAAGGTACAAAAAGTTTAGCCCTCAATTTGTACTTTTTCCATGAACAAAAATAAAAAAAATGCCCCATCTTTTGTTAATAGAAACTTAAATTACAAACTAATGAAAAATTTTTTTGAAAACTTCTGTAAATATTAATGATTTAAATAAAATTTTAAAATGTTTAGGATTCAAAAAGAAAATTTAAAAGATTTAAATTTTAAATTTTACATTTCCTTAGAAAAAAAAAATTTTTGTACTTCTCCCATTTTTATTTGTGCTTCCCCGTTTGAATATTTAGTAAGAGTTCCTGTGTCTCATCTAGTTATTGTCTCTTCTTTCCCAAAGCCAACCATTTTCAATCTTCTATTTTTTTTCATCTCTAACCACGTGTTGATGCCCACCATTTTCATGCCTTTTATGTCATTTCTCTATCAATGATATTGATATGTCAAAATGTACCCTTTCAGAAAAAAAAAATGGAAAGAGCCCTTATTGGCAAATTGGTAGGAAGCCCCTAAAATAATCTTTCTTTTAACAAATATTATAATTTAACAATTATAAAAGGATTTAATCAAACTAAATTCATTTTATTAAAAAATTAATATTCATACCCTTTAATTACCCAAAAATATCTAAAGTCAAAATATTAATAGTCCTATCCAATTTTTTTTTCCCCACGTTTAGTTTTTTATTTGTTGTTTTTTTTCTCTTTCTTTTCTTTTTTTCCAATTTTAGTAGTTGTGTCTGAGTTGCTGTACTCTTTTTGCCCCCATTGAAGGGAATTTTTTGCACTTAAAGGGCTGTCGGTCACGAGAAGTTGCTGTCGGCGGTAGTTTTTGACTAATTTGATTCGGTACGGTTCATTTGTTTTAAATTATATTTTT
>JAMXBC010000910.1:0-12082 GCA_024138005.1 Lumnitzera racemosa | reverse complement strand
ATATTATGTTAACACTATAAAGAAAATGCAATAACATGTTATACTAAAAAAAAAAAAAAATAAAAAAAAATTAAATTTGTCGATTTTTTCCGGCTTAGTGGTTTTTTTCAAAGGCACTTTCCTATTTCGTGGCTTTTTTTTTTTATTTATTTCCCTATATTGTTTTGTTTTTTTGGTTTTTCATTAGTTTGCTCAACAAAAAACAAAATGCTTTAAAAAAATCATCAACATGGATTGTGTACCAAAATAAAAAATGAATTGTGTTCCAAAATTTCCCCCCCCCCCAACAAAAATTTTTTAATTTGAATTTTTTGTAATAGGTTTTTTAAAACAGTTTTTTTATTTTTTAAAATTTTCAAATTCTTTATTTTTCTTTTTTTTTTTTTTTTTTTTTTTTTTTAATTAAATTTTGGTTCCAATAACCTTTTTATTAACAGTTTTTTTATTTCCCTTTTTTCCCAAAACCAATGTAGTGAAAAATGTGCTTAGAGTTTTCCCGGGAAAAGATGAAGAGAAGTACAGTTTGTACTTTAAAATTTAAAGGGAAACTTTACCGAACTTAATAATCATTAGAGAAAGGGTTTTAAAACCCCTAACGGTAGATGCTACAGGGAAAATTTTAAAAAATTTTTGAGGATCTGCGGTTTAATAACCTGCAGAATGTATTACTTTTGGGGCCCAAATAATTTTCAGTTTTGATTTTTGATGTGCAAAATAAATTCCCAAAGGGTGGACCTAATAACATGGAACCCCTTCCATCAGTGCCCAGTTACGCCACAAAAGAAATCCGGATGATGCATTTTGGGACTCAATAGAATTTTTAAATCAAACTTGGTTTAAATTTGGCATTTTAAGTATTTTAAAAATTTTAAATTCGTTGGACAAAGCTTAGTTAGGATAACTAAATAAAAAAAATTTAAATTTCGTTTATTAAAAAATATAAATTTTTTATTTTGAATTTCATAATCATTTAGTTTAGGGTTTTTTTTTTTGGTTTGGTTTATGGCTGGTGGTTTTTTTAAATTTGGGCCTATTCGTTTTGGGGGAAGTTATTTAAATCTATCTGGGGGAAGTGGGTTAAAAATTTTTTTTCCGGGCGAAGACGTTTTTTTAAATGATTGAGGGGGTTTGAATTTTTTTAACCCGGGTTTAAATTTTTAGTTAGTCAGTGATTAACGTGTCTTTTAAATATAAAATCCACTTTATATTTTTCAAGGGAAAAACCAGGAAGGTAAAAGGGAAAAGACATGACAGAAGTAAAGGGAAAAACCAAAAAGGGACTGAAATTTAAAAAAAAAAAAAAAAAAAAAAAAAGGAAAAAAAAAGAAAGGGTACGAAGTCTAAATTTAAAAAAAAGTGCGAAGGTTGGGGACCGAACGTGGGGTTTTTCCCGTTTCCCTAATCGATCTTATAGCAAAAACCCCATCCCCCCGGTTCAAAATGCGAAGGCAGGGGTAAGCCCCGGGGATCCCCATTTTTAGAACACCCCCCCCCCCCCCCCCCGGGCAGTTCGTCCATTCATCAGCTGAAAAAAATTTTTCAAGATCCCACTTGAAAAAATTTCTGTTAAATTTTTCAAGCAGTAAACACTTGTCTCCAGCGAAAACACAGTTGATGTTCGCCTTTTTCCCATAAAAACTCGTTTTGACGATCCCGGGGGGCATTTTTTCAACTTTTTCCCATTTTTCAGTTTTTTTCATCGAGTCCCCACATCTCAACCTTTGCATTTCCCCTTTTTAAAACTCCGTTTTACTTAAAAACCCACCTTCCCATCCCCCAAAACCAAAAAACCCCTAAAAACAAAAAAAATTTCCCCAAACCCCAAAAGAAACCTTTGGGAACCCCTAAAAACCCAACCAAAAATTTCCCCAAATAAAAATTTTTAACCCTTCGCAATTTGGGACCCGAGGAACCTGGTTTCGACGGAAAGTTGTAGCATGTCAGTTTCCAAAAAGTTGTTGGGATTGTGTCGACTTTGACATCCTTTTGGATCTCTGGACGTTGTTGCAGGTATAACCCAAAGATGAATTTACGGTTAGAAAAGACGTTTTGGGAAGAAAATGGGGGGACCTTGACTTTTGGGAACAGAAATTAGGGGCAAATTACATGCTTTTTCTTTTGCCAGGTGGTGTAATGGATTTAAATTGATTTATTCCCCAGGGTTCCTTACTTGCTGTTCTTTTTCCCTTTTGAAAATTGTCATGCTCTAATTAAACATAGAGGGTTTTTTAACATGTTGGAAAGGGGTGCAAAAGGGCTTAATAATTTCAAATTTTAAAAGGGGCTAGGATTGGGTCAACAGCCAAGGGAAGGGGAAACCCACTTGGGGAATGGCCCAAAATTTTTGGGCGATCTATGGAATGAAATGAAAATAGGGTTTCATTCCCCGCCCCTGATCTTTGCTCCAAAAATTTTTTTTTTCTTTTTTTGGATCTATTTTATTTCTGCAAGCCCAAAAGGGGGTCCAAAAACACCCTTGGGCCCAAAGGGTATGGGAAAAGGGAAAGGTTGGAAATTTTTTTAACCTTGTAACGGATTCCTCCACTAATTTTAAAGTTTTTGTATCTTTTTTTTTTTTTTAAAAAAAAAAAAAAAAATTTTGATTGGGGTTTTTTAAGTTTCAGGGCCCATAAAAGCTTTAAAAAAAAAATGTTAAGGGAAAAAAAATTTTTTTAAAAAAAAACCTAGATAAAGTAATAAGTTTTTTAAAAAGAAAAATTTTTTATATGTTGATATAGTATGAAAGAACAAAGTTTTTTGCCCAAATTGTAAAGTGAGTTATTTTCAAAAATGGGGAGGGAAATATCAATTCATGTAGGGGGAAAAAAGGAATACATTAAACTATATTATTAAAAAAGGATAGAGGGGTTAAAATAATGCTCATGTTGTAAATTTCAATTTAAATTTCCCTTTTAAAATAAATGATTTTTTTTTTATTTTTTTAACTCTTTTTATCAATTGTATAATTTAACAAGGGTACATTTGTCAAATCCAAATTTTTATTTTCAATTTTTCCCTAATGCTTTAACCCAAAAAATTGGCAGCTATGTCTATACCTAATACTCCTTTTTTTTGTCCAATTTTTTCCCCTTCTCTTTTTTTCTTTTTTTTTCTACTTTTTTTCACACTATGTTTTCAATCCCAAAAAAAAAGCACTGGTTTGGTTTTCCCTTTTCAAAAATCTTAATCCCTAATTTCTCTCTTCGGTCTTTTTTATCCTAATTTTCCCCATAAAAGACAAATCCCTTTAAAAAAAAAAAACCTTTTAAATCCTTTTAAAAACCCCCAAATTTGCAATCTTTTTTAATTTATTTTCAGCTTTTCCCCTTTTAACGCTAAGTTTTTTTTCTAAGGAAAAAAAGGATCTGCTATAAATTTTTTTGGACTTTGTTGTCTAAAGATGATGAAAATTTATTTAAATTTGAATACGTCAAGTTTTTCCCCCCCCCCCTTTAATTTTTTTTCTTTAAATTTTGAAAAATTTAAAATTTTTTTTTTTTTTCTTTTTAAAAAAAAATGTAACCCCGGTTAAAAACCCCCAAAAATTTTATAATTTTTAAATTGAAATTTTTAAAAGTTTTTGTTAAAAATTTTTAGTTTTTTTTTTTAAAAATTAAGTTTTATATTTTTTAAAAGTGTATTTTAAAAAATTAAATTTAAAAATTTTATTTATTTTTTTTAAAATTTATTTTTGCAAAACATTTTTAAATTTTTTTTTTTAAAAATTTTAAAAAATTTTTTAATACATTTTTTAAAATTTTTTATAATTTCTTATTTTTAACTATAAATTTTATTTTTAAAAATTTTAAAATTTTTTTTTTTTTTAAAAATAAAAACCCCAAACCCAAAATTTTCTTGTTCTTTAAACCTCCCTTTTAAATTCGGTTCAAAATTTCCCCCGCCTCAAATTCTTTTTTTTCCTCAGTTGCCTTTCTCTAAACCAAGCATCCTTCTCGGCTTTTTTTTTTTTTCCTCTTCTTTTTACCAAAACCCATTCTTCTCTTTCCCTTATCCCTAAACCCTTTCTGTCATCTAATTAAATTCCCCTACCCTTTCCCTTTCCCAATCTTATTTTTCCCCCTCCTAATCCTTATCGTCGGCCCCCCTTCCCACTCTTCATTACCCTAAACTCTGTTTTTAATTTTTTCCCCCCCTTATTTTCTCAGTCACACTAGCCCCTCCCCCTTAAAACCCTCACTTTCACCACCATTTCTCTTTTCCCAATTCTACCCCTAATCCAAGCTTCAAACCCTAAAATTTCCCCCCAGCACTTTCCCCTTTATCCTTTCTAAAACCTTTCCCCCAACCCCCCCTTTCTTTAATAAGTCAAATTCAAAAATTAAAACCTAAAAAACCATACCCAAACCCTAAAAAATCTTATTTTTTTAGATTGAGCCTAAACTGACTTTGGGGAAAAAACCGGCCAAAAAACGTCAGTTCAAAGTCGGTGACAAGTAAATTGTGCCCCAGCCTGCAATTTTGAAAATTTCGAGCTATTTTTATTTGGGTTTGACTTTTTAAAGGCACTTGAACTAAGTTTTTTTTTTTTTTTATTAAAATTTTTTTTTTATTATATTAATAATTTTTAATATTGTGATATCCTTTTTTTTTTTTTTTAATGAATTAATTTATTAAAAAAATTTTAATTTTTTTTTTTTAATTTCCCAAATTAGTGCGATTTCAAATTTTTTTTATTTTTTCCTCAAATTTTATTTTTTTTTCCCTTTTATTCAAAACCTTAAAAAAAAACCCTTTTAAAAAAGGTTTTTTCTTAATGAAAAATTTAATTTTCTTTATATCCCTTTAAAAATAATTAATTTAAAGTTTTGTTATCTATTATTAGTTTGATTAAAATTATTTTTAAAAAACTTTTCACCATCACAAATAAAAAATTTGTTTTGATTTTACAATGACTTATTAGTATTTTCAATTATTTTTTTCTTACTTAATAGCCTTTCTTTTTCTCTTTCTATTTTTCTTTAAGGAGGTAAACTGGCCAAGTTGCCCTGTTGGTTCAAGCAATTTCGCCGAAGCAAATTACTTAGGCCCTTAAAGCCTAGTGGTCTACCAAGGCGGTACGATTGGCCACTACTAAGTTGGACCAGTTCACAATTTTGAACCGACCTTTGCCCAAGTTTAGTATAGCCTTGAAGTCGATTTTCTTGCTTTATGTTGCATTCGTCCTCATTTTACACATTCCAAGTCAATCTGGGAAAAAATTATTAATTTTAATTTTTTTAATTTATTATTTTACAAAATATAATTTAAAGTTTTTTTATATATAAAAGGTTTTTCCCTTTGTGTAAATTGTAACCCATCTGGTGAAATTTTGTCTTGGGTTTTAAATTTTTCGAGCCATTTTGATTTTTATCTGGTACCATATACGTAGGGGAATTTTTTTTATTTTATTTTATTTTTTATGTTTTGTTTTCAATGTAAAAAAAAAGTATTTATTGGCATCGATTTCACTTGTAAATTATTCGATTATCATGTTATATAAAATTTTTTTTATACAAAAGTTATGTTAAATATTTTTTTGTATTAAAAGAAAATGAATTTAGGTATATATTTTTGGGGGCCCAAATTTTTGTTTTTAGTTGTATTCAAAGTTAGGCCCCACTATTTTTTTTTTTAATTATAGAGTTTATTAATATTAGTTTTTTATTTTATAAGTCCTCAAATTTGTCGTTTTGATTTATGACATACTATTTTATTATTAATATGCCTTATTTTAATTTTGATGACATTACGATCAAGTATTTTTTATCACAATAGTATTTTTTGATTGTATTTTATTATATTTTTTGGGATAGTATGTTGTTTTCCCTTATGGGTTTATTTTTTGGGTTTTTCCCCTTAAAAAAAAGTCTACAAACTTTATTTTAAATCTGATTAAGTACGTTTCATTTTATTACCATATCGATTTTTTAAAATCTTTTATTTTAATATTTTAAAATTTCCATGTGTCCACTTTATATTTTTTCTATATATATACTTATAAAGCGTATTTTAAATATTTACAATAAATAAGTAATCTTATATAGTTTACCCCTTTTTGTTTAAATGGATTACATTTTTTTTTCTATTCTGGAATTTAAATTATTTGTTTTAACTATTTTCTTTCGAGCCCTTGTTGGTTAAATTTGGTTTTTTATATAAACTTCTAGGTTAAACTTAGTTGAAAGGTGCTTGAAAGTTAAGGGTGATTGCTTATTTTTCATTTGTTTTTCGTAGTGATGGATGGTTTTCCCTTATTGAGGTTCGAGCTTTTATTTCGAGTTATGAGATTACAGTTCTGTTTTCAATTTTGGAGCAATTCTAAGCATGTGGTGCTTGTTTGTATGGTTGTACTTGTTAAGATAAAAAAGATTTAATTAAACTAATCTATGTTCAGTCTAAAAGAATGGTTTGTTGATTTTTCTTAACCTGCTCGCTCTAGGGGCCCATTAAAGAAGTAACTACTAATCGTATACAAAATTTCCTTAATGGACTTCATATGGATGATACAGCTAGAATTTTTAAAGTTTCAACCCTTTTAAACTCAAAAGTGAAAGGGGGATTAAAAGGGAAAGACATTTTATATCTCCCTAATATTTGGACAAAGATCAAAGTGAGTTTAAATTTCAGAGTACCCTTGTGTTGTACTGGAGCCTTAATTAAAGATAATTAAATTTTTGTTTACTGATATGCATGTGAATTTTTTTGGCTTAACGTTCATATGTGTTTGTATATCTGTTTTTGGGTTTTGGGACTATCTTTTATATTTTTTTTATGTCAAATTGATTCAAAAAAGTTAGAAATTTATAAAAATTTTGTTCATCGATTAGAAAGAGAGGGGTTGTTTTGTATATTGTAAAAGTTTAAAAGATCAAAGTTATTTAGTTTGTTTAGGGCAAAGCTAACTCCCCCTATAAGTCACTCAAATTGTTATATGGGAAAATTGTTATTTTTGGAGTTTTTGTTGTTTTTCTTAAAAAAAAGGGGTTAAATCCCAGTAAAAAAGGAGATTATAGTTGATTTTGAATCTAAACGTTTTCCCTGATAGAAAGGACACGGGCCCATGTTGTAGAAACCCTGTGGTTCTAGCCCCCAGCGATTCTAAGGCTTACAGCCCCCTTTTTACTTGCAAATAAAATGCATAAAGGGGGGCTTTGTTGTTTTCAAATGTAATAAAATTTCCTTTGAAAATTTAAAAAATACGTAAAGGGGTTTTTCTTTTCCAATTTTTTCTCTTTTCTCTCCAATTTCAAACGATTTTAAAATTCTATTTTTCCTCAATTTCCAAAACAAAATGGGATTGGAAGGAAAATTTTGGGTTTGAAAGGAAACCCCGGGAAGGGTAACAAGTTCACGCGTTTGTATAATGAAGTTCTCAAAAAATTTCAACGTATCGTTTTTTTTTTGTTTTTTTCCTTAACAGCTTTCCCTATATGAGTTTTTTCCCCTTTTAAATTTAAGAATTGCTTCCCCGTTTCATGTCTAATTTTTGTTTGCAACCCCATTTTTCATTTATTTAATTATTTTTTTCCAATAATCTATATGTCTTTTCAAAAAAATTCCCTTTTTTTATTCGTTCCCTAATATTTGTTTCCCAGTTACATTTTTATTTATTTAATTTTTTTTTTTCTAGTAATATATTTGTTAGTTTTTTTTTTTTTACACATAATGAAAAATTCTGGCATAAAAAATTATGCCCCTTGCAAAAAATTTCTTATTTGATGAATTTGTATTGGCCCAATAATGTGAAATTTAAAAATCTGTTGGGATTGATTCCAAATATTTATAATTTTTATCAATCAAACACTAAATTTTTAATTTTTTTGTCTACTTTTTTGCCATAATATTTGAATGTCTATTGGGAATTTCCCTTCATCTATTAGATATTCATTCTGCTAAATTTGTTTTATGGGCCCGTAGATATTTTTTTTTTCCCCCTATTTTAATTTATGGTTAATCTAAAAGTAAAATGCTTTTTTTTTTTGGTTTTTGCATTCAATGTAAATTTCTTTTTGTGTTAACTTTTTTTAAGATTTCAATGATAATTTTTGGGGTTGATTTTTAAAAAATTTCCCTCCCATTTAATTTAAAAATTTTTTGCCTTCTAAAATATAATATCCCCACGGGAAAAAAAAAAAAACCATATAAAATATCCTTCTTTGAATACTGAAGTGGTGTGAAATCATAATTTTAAAAAATAATTTAATACGTTGTTTTAGTTCCTTTAAAAGTTTTTCTATCTTTATTTACATTTGATGTTTTGGTGGGAATTTTCTTTTTTAAAAATTTTTTTAACTCGACTTTCCAACCTTCCCGGTTTTTTTAAATATAAAATTTTAAATTTTTTTTGCATTTTAATTTTCCCCCCATTTTGTGAAAGTCCCTTTCTTTCCCTTTTTTATTTATAAATTTTATTAAGATAACCCTAAAGTTAAGAGGAAAAGTGGGACATTGGTGGGCTCAAGCTAAGATGAACATTAAGTTGGCAAAAAATTTATGAAAATTTTAAAAAAAGTGGGAAGAGGAAAAATTTGGGTTTTTAAAAATTAAAATTTTTTTTTTGCATTAATTTTTTGTTGATTTACTCTTGTACTCTCTTGGTTAGTCGTTCATGTTTAAAATATTCCAAATTTTTTCATTTAAATTAAAGGGGGGAGAGGGCTATATGAATTTTTTATTTCCTGTAATTAAGATGGGAAAAAAAATAAGGGAAAACCCTTTATCTTCTTATGTGTTGAGGGTTTTTTCTAATGATGTATGGTTTTTATGACTATGTGGTGTGTGTATGCATGTTTGTTTAATGTTTAACTTATGAGTTTATGGTTAACTACAAAAAAAAATAGAGAGGGAAAAATTTGGGTATAATTTTTAAAAACCCAAATTTTTCTATTTTAGGTTTTTGTTATCTAGAATTCTTTACACGTTTTTTTTTTAATGGGAAAATTAAAATTTTTGAAAAAAAAAAAATATTCCTTTTTTTTTTTTTTTTTTTTTGTGGGAAAAGAGCATTTTTTTTATTTAAAATCTTTTAAAACTTAGTTTTTTATGGATGGTGGCAAAATAATCAAAGATAAAATAAAAAACTCCATTAAATTTTGTTATGATATTATATTTTTAGGGAAATGGACAAACCCAAAATAACTAATTTAAGTTTGGTATTTCCCGCATTTTTATGATGGATAAATTTTACCTTTTTTTTTTTAAAAAGTTTTAAAGCATTAATTTTATCAAATTGCTTAAAACAATTTAATATTTTAATTATTATGTGCTTCATTCTCTTTATTTTTATAAAGGGTTTACAATAAAAAATCTTTGTGCAATTTGGGTTCTTTTTTTCATTAGGACAAACAATTAACAAAAATTTTGAATTTAAAGCAAAATTTTTAAATTAAATTTCATTCACAATAATTAATAGTTTGATTTAGGGCTTTATATAAACTTTTTTTTTTCCCTTTAAAACCCCTCGATTGTGAATGTAAAATTTTTTTAGTAAATTAAAAATTTTATCCTAAATTTTATTATTTGATATAGGGAAATTTGTTTACCATGGCCCAAATTTTTATTGTTTTTGTGTTTTGTCTTTAAATAAATTTTGGTTTTTCTTTTTGAAATAAGAGGGCATAAGAAATAGCTAAAACTATGTAGTGTTGGGGGAAATTTAAAAAAATCCCAAAAAGTTAAAAAGTACAAAATATTTGGGTGAAAAACCCTTTTCCTGTATGGGGAAAAGTATAATGTACTTTTTGCTAAGCTTCTTTTTATAATTTTAAATGTAATTGCGATAAATGTTAGTTTGTAGCATCTTAAATAAGAGTTTTATTTATACTTTTCAAAAGTTTCCTGTTGGGTCCCCTAGTTTTATAACTCCCAACAAAAGAAAATTTTAACTTTAAACTAATTAGATTACTTTAGGGCTATTTTAAGAAATTAATATGGAAAGACTAAAAAACTAAGCTCTTATCCTTTTTTTACTATATCACAATTTTATTTTTATATTTAAATTTAAAATAATCCCTTTCCAAAAAAATTTAAATTTTTGCCAAAATAAAACCTTATATTTGGGGAAACAAAAAAATTTTAAAAAAGGAAAAAAAAAAGTCAATTTACTCCCAAACTTTAAAATTTTTAAATTTTCTCTCTTCATATAAAAAATCATTTTACCATTAATTTATTTTAATATTTATTTTATATTTCAAATTTAAAATTATAAAGTAGAAATTTAAAAGTTAAAAACTCGTAAGGAGGATGCTGCATTGCCGGTATTAATTTAATCACTAACTGTCGAGTTTTGTGTTTCTTGCCCTACTGAAGGGCCATCATTTGAAAATTAAACAATTGAAAAATTTTTCATTATTTAAAATCGATATTATATATTTTTTGGAAAAAAACTGCGCCGAAATGCCGTGTGTTTTGTGTGGTGAGTGCACAATAAAGTTCCGGGACCATTTTATAGTCCCGCAAAAGGGGGGACGGGAAAAAAAACATTTCCCAATTTTCCCCTGACCACATTCCTTTAATCCAATTTCAGTTGCCCCTGAACAGTGAATCTACGAGGGGGCCTACAAAATTTTGTCAAAATGAACCAAAAAATTTAAGGGAAAATCCAACTAAAAATAAAACTTTTTCCAAATTACGTTTTAGAGAGGAAAAACCGTTAAAATAAGAAGGCAATCCTTTTCACGACTTTTCCCCCAGAAAAAGGGATGGAACTTGTGTTGCCAAAAAAAACCAAAAACAAAACCCCCCGAAAATGCCAAAACAAAGGGTAATTTTTTCGAGGGGTTTAAACCCAATTAATTTAATTGAAAAATTTGAAGGAAAATCATGCATACCTTTCATTTAACAAAATTTCTTTTTTTTTTTTTCTGTTTTTTTTCTCAAAATTAAAAAATTTTAAAAGTTGACAAATGTTTAATTAAAAAACCAGTTAATTGTTTTTTATTACTAAAATAATAAAAATTATTGTGAATTTTATTTCTTTTTTTAATTATTAAATTTACGAAAAAAAAATCTCCATATTTTTATTTTTTTCTTTAAAAAAATATCTTTAACCGTTTTAAACCCTTTAAAAATATGGGGTTTAAATATAATTACATTTTCTTTTTTAAATTTTATTTTCCTTCCTATTTTCTTTTTTTCCTAGTATTTCTCCCCAAGTCTCTTTGTCAAACCCTTTAAAAAACCCAAAAAATTTTAGAAAAATGATAGAGGATTTGGCGGAAAAATTTTTTTTTTGCACTTGAGGGCAAAAAAAATTTTTTTTTTCCCCCTTTAAAATATCCCATTTCAGTCTCCCCTAAATTTAAATTTTTTGCCACGTTGGGCATTGTTTCCCCCAAAACAACCCGGGGTATTATTTCCGTTTGGTGCGTTAAAAGGGCAAAAATAAACGTGGATTTCCTTTTGAAAATTTTTCCTACCGTCAGGATATCCACTTTCCCTTTCCTCTTTCCTTAACGTCAAATTTCCCATGGAAAAGGGGAAAGGGGGGAAATTTTTTAGGGTTTCAATTTCAAAAAAAATAATAAATTTTTTTTATAAAAAATTAATTAAAGTTATTTAAAAAAAATATATTTTACCCTAACCCATAATTAAAAAAAAGTTTTCAATGAAGTATTTTAACAATTTATAAACATTGATGTTTATATGTTAATCCTGAAATTTTTTTTGTTACTTTAAATTTTTTTTCATAAAAAATGCATGCTTCATATCACGATTATTATCTAGTTTTTTTAAAACAAAAAAAAAAAAAAATTGTTATAATATTTTTTTAAAGGTTTTGGTATAGCAATTTTTAGTCAAATTTTGAAATTCTAAATTAAATTTTTATCTTCTTTTGGGAAAAAAAAAAAAAAATTTTTATTTTTAAAAAAAAACAAGACTTTAAATTTTGGGTGCCCTTAAAATTAAAAAATTTTTTTTGAAAATGAAAAAGAAGATGTCATTAAAAATTTAAAAAACATTATTCTCACTATAATATCAAAGGGTAGCAAATAAAAATAAAAAACTAAGTCTTTGAATAATAATTTGTCTTGGGAAAAAAAAATACAATAATTTTTTCAAAAAATAAAAAAATGTAAAATTC
>JAMXBC010000091.1:0-49424 GCA_024138005.1 Lumnitzera racemosa | reverse complement strand
TTTTTGATTTGATTCAAATGGATTTACTTCTTGATTTCTATCTTTGTTTGCTTCATGTCCCCTCTTTGCTGTACGTTTTGAAGAGGAAACCAAAAAAAAAAAAAAAAAGAAACAAATTTCAAATACACACACACAAAGAAAGAAATTGAAGCAAGAAGAAAAAAAGGAAAAGAGGAGGAGAAAGAAGAAGAAAGTTAAGGAAATTTATCAACTATGTTATTAAAATATTTAGGTAAGTTAATTTTTCATTTTGTACATATATGTTTTCTATATTATGCATATGCTAAGTATTTTGTTTATATATTTCATTACATGTACATATGTATATGTAGGAATAGATAAATATATATGTATTTGTATCTCCTTTATTTGTGTATATATATCTATGTTTTTGGTGTGTATCTTTATTTATGTAAATTTACATATGTATTTAGCAGTAGGTATTATGGTATACGTATAAAAGATATAAATAGTAGTATAGTTGTATATTTTTCTATACATGTACTCTTATACATATATATGTGTGGGGTATTATATATGTATATTTAAATTAGTTTTTTGTATATGACATGTGTAGGAATACTAGTATAGTATATGTAGGTATATAATATTTTCTTTATATACATGTTATACATATTTGTATTTTACTCAATTAATTATGTATATTACGTGAATATATATAAGTATATATGTACATAGTATTTGTTTTAGTTTTGTAATATGTATATACATGTATTATATAATTCCATATATATATATATGTGTGTGTGTATGTGGTGTTTTGTAAATATGTCTATATACTTATTTCGTATTTTTCTATATATTTATATGTGTGTGTGTGTGTATGTGTATAATAATAAGTTTACATATCTATATTTATACTTATTTGGGGTTTTAATTTATAAAATTTATGTATATATATGTACTCATTAATTTTAATAAAGTATATACATGTATTGTATAATATATGTACATATACTTAATAATTTACAAGCATACGAAATTTTTATATATAATTATGCACTACTTATATGTACTGATATGTGAAGACTGTACCACTATATACTATTTATTATTACTAATATTTGTATTTTAAGCTATATAATATATAGATATAGAGATATGCATAACATATATACATTAAGTATGCTAAAGTATAAATAAGCAGACCATAAATATACTCTATACATAATGTAAATATAAGGATATAATAATTTTAATATATAATGTATAGTAATGTATAAATGTTTGATATAAATAATAATTGCATACGTAATAAAAAAAGATAACTGAGTATACTTAAATTGTATACTATATAGCGTATAATAATAATTGTAATAGAGATAAAAGCACTGACGAGTAATAAATATCACTCAATTCTCATATATATATAAGAATATCGTAATTTGCCTACGAGGAAAAAAATTTAATAATTAAGTAAAATTAGAACATTTAAATAAAACATAATCATAAGTAATTAATTATTTATATTAATTAAATCATAAATATATTAAAGAAAAAACCTTAAAATAATTATTTTATAACTTTTAAATTAAAATAAAGAATTTCTGTTGATATTTTTTTATCACAGGTTTTAAAATTACGACTTATAACATTTCTATATGTCCTACGATACCGAACCTTGCCTTACTCGAAAAATACAGCTCGCGGACAGGGTCTGCAACAACGCATCAAAATGCGACTATAAAGTCAATAAAGATCGTAGCTAAAATAAAAAAGTTTTACTACTGTGATTTGATTAAAAAAGCATTAAATTGAATAATTTTAACTCAAATCAATAGCCTAAGTTAAGTAAAAATACATAACTTAGTATTTTGGTTTAGTTATTTTATCCTAAACTTATTACTTTTCATATTCCCTACAATGATCAGATGAATCTTCAATACGGATACTATTTTACCAAAAGTGGACTATTACGACTTGTTGATATACTCAATAGAACCAGTGAGATACTATGGATAATTCTATTATTTTTTTGTGCTCTTAGAGTTAGTATACATAAATTAATATATAAATAACTGTGATACATGATGTTTGGGTTATGCATGTGTCTAAATAATTGATTGTCCCCTCTACTCTGTGTTGTGTAAAATGTTTGGATGAAGCATTAATAGTCTGGAATAATTGACCTGCTTGTTATTATCCTGCATGAATTTGAATGTTTGTTGATCATTGTTAGACATACCTCATAAATTTTTTATTCCGACTTAATCATATTTAACTCAACTAAAATTAGAATGCCTAGATTCATTGCATAAGCATAAATCATTGCCATTATAATGTTCGTCGATCACCTTACGGGTTCCGCGTAATGAAGAGCCTTGGAAGGGATAGATTCACAATATGATGGTTTGAATTAGTACAAGTGCAAAATAGTATTGACCGCCTATAATAATAATGGCCCACCCTTGATTCGCGAGTTTATTTGGCACCGAGAAGCAAAATGCCCTAGACGTGGATAACTTAGCGGGTCCCGATCGTTATACTAGAGACACTTGCCTGTAAGGTGTGAGTATGGACTGCGGGGGCCCACTTATTGTACTAACCTGGATATTTGTGTATTATCGACATCGCTTTTGACGTAATAGAAACTTATTTTTATGTGAAATAGAAATTTCTACATATATTTTATTTTATGGATTAAAAACCCAGCGGGCTGAGCTTTGCCGTTGATGATTAAGTGCCGATAGTAATCTCCCAACCCTCCTACTTCGGAGTGCGTTAAATCGATGTGCTGTTGTAGCACTGTTTTAAACTGCAATAGATATTGTTCGCGCTATACTATTGTGTTCATGCATTCATATGTTTGTTAATAAACCATTGCATAACCTAACTACTAGTGATAGTATGAGAGGATCAAAACTCACTAAGACGCCGACTTGTAACTTACTCCCAAATAGTTTTCTTTTGCCCAAGGTTGACCGTAGATAATCGAGCATGATTGTAAAAGTTGGTAGTGTCTGCAGTACTAGCTGCTCTAGGCCTGCTTAAAAGTTAGAATCGAGAACTAGCACGTCTATGCCTAATGGTTTGAATCTATATATATAATTTTAATACTGATATTCGTAAGATATTGTCATGAACTTTCGTAAGTTTACAGTTTTAGAGCTTTATTACTTAATCTTTTCGTTTAGGGTAGGCGGATACTGTTCCTCGGCTGGTGTTTATCTGATGGATTGTTGCCCTTATCAGAGAAATATCCATAGTTATAGTTAACTATATGTTATAGTCATATGTTAAATTTCTAAATTCCAAGGAATCGAAGAAACTTGTAGTGCACTAATCGTTTAGAGTTTCGCCAATCTTTGATTGTAGACGATTTCTATTTAATGGCTGATACTAGGTGGATATAAAAATTTAAGTCATACCTCCTACTAAGCTACCCGTATAGTAGCAAGTCATGACATAAGGATTATTAGAAAATTGTTTCTTATAAGTTGTTTCATTTCGACGTTTAACCAAAACATGTAAGCAAAATCATTTGGCTTATTCCATAACATTCATTTAAGTAGAACACAGCCTAATGAGCCTTGCCTACCAAGATCTAACATCAAATCTAAATTTAATCAGACTTAAATACAAAAGAACCTTCCATTAATCATTAACTAAACCAACTAGTTCATTCATGAAACCCATCGTTTTTCAATCGCCAAACCTTTTATTTCTAACCTTTTGTTTCAAAACTCCTTGAGCCCCCACTGTGATTTTTCTCATTATTTAAAAATAGTTTTCTTTTATCCTTGTTTAGTATTTAAACCTTTAACTCGTTCTTTAATACTAACCATCGCATTATGAGGTTACATGGAAATTTGATTTTTAAATGTCATTTGAAATCCTTTGGCCCGTTTGGTCGAGCCTAGGTTTTTTAAAATACTTAATAGGCTGCACTTTTTTAAAACTTTTTAATTTTAATGTTTCATTTTCGAAGTTTTAAATACCCTCCCCCCCTCCCCCATTATTTTACAAACCATCACTTGTAACTAATTAGAATTAAATTTAAATAATTATTTGAAAAATGAAAAAAAAAAAAGCAAAACATTTCATATTTTAGCCTGTTATATAAAAACTCGTGTATTTGCCGTACTAGGATGCTTTTGTACCTTTCTATTTAGACCGGATTAGACCTTCCGTTTGTCTGTAATCACGGAATATTTAAGCGTCTAAGTGAGTTGCATTTTAATTTTTAGAAAATAAGAGTGGGTTTTCATGGTTTATTTGCATCTTTATGTCTATTGCAAGAGAAAAGAACAAATTTCTCAAATGGCCTTAATTTGCATATTCGTGTTTATTTAGAAGAATCTAATGTGTACTAATTTGAAAGTACTTGATTTAATATTCATTATTATTTTTATTTTAATTTGGAAAAATTTATTTGTTTATAAGTAGCAAAATCCTTGACTATACTGTTGATTCGGCTACCTGTATTCGTAAAGATTGAATGCTAGCGCTCAATCATTGCACCGTGTTGCTACATGCTCAAAGATAGAGCTGTCTCAAATTAAGACTCACCCCCCCCCCCCCCACCCCCGCATAACACGTAGCCCCCAAAAACAAAAGTTATTTCTTACTTTGCATGAGAATTTAAACCTTCTCGACACCTCCAAGATTAAACCAAATGCCAATGTCCAAGTGTTTATCTGCATTAAGCTACTTAAGCCTGGTTCGGTGATAAGAGTTCAGCTTAGGCTTAGATTTAAATCTAAAGCATCAAGCCACTAATGAATTATTTTCTTATTTATAATATACCTCTAAATTTCTAAAAGAAATTTACTTTATCTAAAGTTTATTATTATCTAATTTACCTTAATCCTTTATTTTTCTATCTTTGTGACTTTTCAATTTATCTAGTAATTTATCTATTTTTATTTCTTCCTAAATTTCTTATTTTTTGGCTTTTCCTAAATTTTTTATTTTTCTAAACTTCATTATTTTTTTTAGACTGTTTCTCCAAATTTTAATATTATTTTATTTATTTCATAAATTTCTTATTTTTTTTGCGTTTTTCTAAATCTCTATTTTTTGTCATTTTTCTAAATTTTTATTTTTTAATAATTTTCTAAAATTTCTAATTTTTTGTGTCCTGCTTTTTTTCTAATTTATGCAACCGCTTATATCCTTAATTCTCAAAATTTTGAAAAAAAAATAGGACACCGAGGGCAAAAATGGACTATCGATCTGTAGTCATGATTATAAATTATCACCAAATAAATAGACAGTTACACTCAATCACAAAATCCAAACACTATAAGCTGCCCACCTACATCAATGATCACTTAACAACTAAAGAAAATGGCTCACTGCCTAAATTAGCGCCTATTCAAGGAAATAAAGCTTTTGTTATAACTGCTGACTGAACTACTTTCATAGAAAGGTTATGCTTGACTAAATTCTAAAATTTTTAATGATGATTTATCGGATATGAGCATTGAGAAGAACGGACAAAGTGCATTCTGAGTTTCATGCTAGAGCCACCAGATTTCCTTAAGCATGAGAAGTTTATAAGCAAATGACACGATACTAGTAGTAGCTATTAATTATCATGCTACTTCTTTGAGAATATAGCCCTCTAAGAACACTCAGTTTTTGCCCAGTTGGCCGTGTACTATATAATAATGGAAACATAGCGTTTTATTTTAGTAGATTTAGGGATCACAATAATTTCATGCAATCTCAATAGCTACTAAGGCATCTCAACTTAGTAGAATCATTGCCTATCCCCGCAAGATTCTCAGCTAATGCATTAGCCTATGACCCGCAGGTAAAGTAAGTCTTACTGAGGCCATGTGCAAGAAAGTGCCCCATTATGCTACAACTAAGTAGGACATTCATGGTTTTTTCCTGTTATAAGATGATATGAGGCAGCAAAAGATCTGTATCTACGAATTCACATGGCCTCCAATGACTTGGAAATCGTATACTATTGATCTACACTATATTGACATAAGTTTTATGATCTTAAGGGACATAAAGTCAAATTTGAGAGGTTCAAATAAGCGTAATAGTTGAGAAAAATATGAGAATAATGGAAGCCTATGGAAGTTAGCTATCCATTTGAATCAATATCAGCTCTTGTTTATATCAATTAGTAGCTTTAGATGGTGTGGTTTATCATTGCTGTATAACTACTAGCCCCTAACAACTACTTTAAGACATAGAGTTATCGGCGATTAGATTTAGAAGATGTGCTCTTGCCCAACTCCATTATCATTGCTTTCATAAAGATCACATGCAAACTCCACATTCATTTAAAGATGTGAAACAAGCCTATAATGTTTAACCCTTTTCCGTTATCTACACTTTTCAAAGGGGAAGAAATAGAAAGCAATTTAGCCTACAGAATGCCTATAAATTAAGTTTGCGTTATTCAAACCAAGCCACTAGAATGCCTTTAACACTCATCATACATGTTAATTAGTAAACAAGAAAGATGCCGATATGCGCCATTTTTGTATTGCTTACACGAGTATTGCATCAAGCCACAATTAATGGGATAAATTTCCTATTCAACAATCGATCATGAATTGTTGCAGATGATAACTCAAAGGATTCTACAAGTTTATCTCAATGATGCGAACTTGAGTAGGTTATATCACTGAGATCAAAGAGTATCTTGGTGCCGTTGTAATAAGAATACTTTTTGTATTTGTAGGAGTCATATGGTCCCCCCCCCTCTAGCCCTTTACGAGAGTTTTTTGCTAATACCATTTGCGACTTCTTATCAATATGGCTCAATCTACTTTTTAGCGCGTAGTAGCTGAAGGTTTTATTCTTCAGCACCTTATTTAGAGAAAGTTTATATGTGATATTCTTTATTGTTGACATACTAATTGTATAGCCCCAACATAAAACTAAGATGCATTATGGAGGAAAGTAGATTAAGTTTACTCAAAGGCAGAACAATTTTCTTATCTCAAAAGGTGTAAAGTGCCTTTCATTTGCTTCAGAATCTATTGAATATTTGGGTCATATTTGTATCTTAACAACGGTCTTACTAACCTAGATCCTTAAGAGATTGTTTCCATAAATAATCCTGGCAATAACATAGAGTGCGAAAAATGAGTTGAGGGGGGCTGATGATTCTGGGACACCCACTAGCGTATTATAGAAGATTTGTGAAGAATTATGCCCAAGTTTGAGCCTTCCACGCAATTACAAACTTGTAAAAAAGAGCTCTTTTGGAGTTCAACTGCATGAAGCATCATTTAGCTCATTAGAAAAGCATTAAAAGAAAGCATGTGGCTTAGTGCCTCTATTTTGGCTATTGCCCACTAATTTTTCTGAAGACTTTTATTAGTCAAAATAGATACATTTTGGCACTAGATTTTTGAACGCGGTAATACATCAGGCTGATAAGCCCAATAGCATTTTTTAAGTAAAAAATATTAGTATCAGATTATAGAAAGCAGGGGCTTATGAAGTTAAGAATATAATTGCCAGTGGTGGAAGCCCTTAAGAAGTGCCGAAAGCTAGTATCTTTAGCCCGTAAACATATTTATTATTTTGAGCCTAAATACAAAAGAGCCCTAAAGTGAAATTATGCACCCAAGTTGTCCAATACTCCTAAACAACATCAAATCTCAATATTTGGCCTAAAGTTGATGGGGTCTTTAAATGATTACCCAATGCTTGGAGTATGAAATTAGAATTGACAATAAGGTCGACGAAAATATGCTATATATCTATAGCCTTACTTTTGCCTTCTCTCATTGTCTAAAATAGGAGTTGCCTATAAGAAGTGAGAGAATGGCCTTTCTCTTGGAACAAAGCGCTGGAAAAGGTAAAATTACATTGGTCTCTATCTCTTAGTTTATGAGATGATTAGGACTTTATTGTGTGTGGTCTAAAATTTTGCTATTCTAGCTCACCTAATTCTGGTCATTCTTACTTTAATACCAGAATATCACTGTAGCTACCCTAAATGGGGTGACGACTTGTTGAGTATCGAAGAATCATTAAAAGAACGCATCAGTGCGCGCCATTTTACTAGCAATGGAAAGAATAGAGAAGTGCTTGTGAGAAATTTAGATGAAGTTATGTCATGTGTGTCATCAAGAATAGATTTTGTACCAAGTACTTGATAATTTGCCGTGCCTAAGCTACCAGTAGCTTACATTCGCCTACAATGGCCTAGCAAAATTATTTGTTAATATAATGCGTTGAAGATTTAACCACGCCCGAAATACTTAAGGTATTATTGCTTAATTGCTACTCGACAAACGGTAATTCTAATTGGATTTTGGCAATGAGCCTTTATGATAGTTGTCGATGCGTACCAACTTTAGGATGAGTATCATCCTACACATTTTCAGAGCCAGCCTATGCCCGATCACCACTCGATTAGTACTTAATAGATGTAATGCTAGCAGTATTTTAGTATAAGTTGTAGAGTAGACAAACTAAAGAAGAATGGCCCCATATATATTTACTGTGCTGAGTAGAATATGTTTTAACAATATGCTATTGACACTGAGCACTAAAGGATGCACCCTTTTTTTGGAGAGCCCTTTGTATGGTAAGAAGAAACCTATACCTTTATTACATTATCAAATTCTTACTGACTTAAGATCTTTGGTTGCCTTTGAAGCAGTAATCGAGAGCTGCCTTAATAGGGATGATTTACTAAGACGGAAATGTGACAAAACTAAACAATAAGCCCCAACATAGGATGGAGAATACTAATTGATTAGAAAAGAAGTTGACATGCTATTTGAGATTGAAGAGACTATGTCTACATAAAGTCAAGCATACAACCTTATCAGCCATTTATAGTGCGCTTAATATTATCTCTGAAGGATATTAATAGCACCTCATTTAGGCATTCGTGAAAAATTGGGCTTGCCTGACCTTTAATAAGTTAGCTTTTATTAGAAAGGCTTTTTAGGTTGCCATCCTTATTTTCATGCTTTCATTATTAAAAAAAGCCGAGGCGGTAAGTAGCGGAAAACTATCGAACTGTTGCCATTTGAGGATTGTTCACAACAAATTTAATTTACAAGTGACATGATTCCTTCTCAAAATGCTAACGTGAAACCCTTGTTCCACTGGCCAGGATCGGATGCTTATGAACTTTTATTAAGATAAGGAATAAAATCACTCGAGTGATTTAGTATAACTAAGGAGTCGCTGATTTCGGAAGATTCATATAGATGGATTTTACTATTGAGTTTCAGAGAGGTGCATATCCATACTTCTGCACTTGAGGACAGATCAAGGTTAGTCTCAAAAATGTTGTAATGCCAGGCCAAATAATATATCTATAGAGGACAATACATTAACAGACTTGAAAGGAGCTTAAATGGAAATAAACATTAAAGCCAACTCACAACATTATAAGGACTTTTAGTTTGTTATTAAAGCAAATTTGTTATGATCACAACATACATGGAGTTGCACATAGTTATAGTTAATAGCCAAAACAAATTTGATAACTAATAGCATCTAAGCGTTGTTACAGATCTATTCCTTAGATCTATGTATATGTTCATGCTATAAAAAAAAGAAGAAGAAGGAAAGACATGGGAAATTGGGATACTTGAGATTAGCCCTTTCATAATCGATGCTTGTGCTATTTAGGCGGGTTTGTTCGGTGACTTAAAATCGTCCAAAAAAAAATAGAATCAACACGAGCCACTTGTTTCTTCCTTCTTTACCCTTTACGTCGCACATAAACCACAAATTGTTAGTAAATAAATTACTAAGATCAAAAAAAGTCAAAAAACATTATCTGTAACAAGATCTAAGAAATAATCTGACAGAGTGTTAATTGTCGTTCTATCAAAACTATAGCTTATTTAGTAAGAGTACGAAGCTTTGCTAAGAAAAAGAGAGGCGACGCCATACTTGATGAGTGCTTTGTTTTTTCTATTTTCTTAATTGTCGCTACTGCATATTTCTAAGGCGTAAGATTAAAGTGGCATCGTAGGCACCATCAGGGCCCTAGCAGATAGGCCTAATATGCCATCATTTGATCTCGACACCAACTTTTAAAAAGCGCACATGTAGTCATTTAATGATTTTCTTGCTCGTCTACACACAAACAGTCATCTCATCCATGAAACTATTTATCATCGCTATGGAGCCTACCTAGTTATACAATAATTGTCCATAGTGCATATGACTAGTGTAATCTCATTAATAAGTTGGTCCACTACTAATAATTAGTCAGTGTAACCATCTTTTTATTACACATGCGGTAATTCGATGCCTTAAAACTATAAGTCATCTCATGCCTTAAATGTTACTTATCCCACTATAGCAAATGAACATCTTCGATATTTTGTTGGGATTGAAAAAGGAACAATCCGCCTAGCAGATCTCGCAACAAACAGGAATGCGGTAATAAGAGAATAGGAAGGTTTTGATGGTGAGTATAGCTGAATGGATATAGTCCCCCCCCAAACCTAAACACAATCAAGGGGTTTGAAGCTCAAAATAGAGTTCGATACGAACTCACAAATACTAATTGAGTTGCTCAGGGCTTTCACAATGTAGAGGTCTAAATGTAATTCACTAACCTCGGTTTAAAATGAAGGGCCCCGTTCACCAACATCCTAAGAATAAGATTGATAAGTATCGTGAGTAAGACTATTAAAGAGTCTTAATCATGTACTTTGAATAATCCGACAAATCGCTAACTTAAGTATAGCCTTTAGCCTGAAAGACGCAAGAGATTTCACTTTGTACTATTACTTCTTTATATATTTCTACTCTTGCTATATTTGTATATGCTTGTCTGCATGTTTAATAACTATGTTACTATTACAGAACAAGATCCTATATCTTAGTAGACAAAATTGTATAATAAATAATGTATAAAGCTTAATTCTTTAACGAATGTGAGACCCATAATAAAATGAAGAAAAACATACACAGGAATACAAAACTGTATATGGTTTTACATTGAGAAACTCGCCGCATGCAGTTACTGAATGCATCACTCAAGGCATATCCTAGGGAAGGCAGTAGTTATTAGGACCTAACGGTGGTTTATGGTATCAATGAAGTGGTTCCCTCAACATCTCGTGTGGCTTGGTTGAGACATAAAGAGGTTAGGACCATTAATTGCCCCTGAGTTGATAGAATTAAGTTGCACTAGTCTCCTTTTGGCAGTCGACTTCTGCACCTGCCCAAATGTGGTTCTTTGCGTCCATAATGTTTTCGGGTGTCTGTGATATCTCGAAGCCCCTTCTCAACAGACAGGACAGAATTGTTGATCGCAGTAGCCTGCTTTTTTCCCTTCGGTCCTACTCTGTTATTTACTTGAAGCCTTCAATGAGTGCCGAAAAGCTAGTCTTTTTAGGACTTAGGCCGTTCAGAACAGGTCTGGCACATCTTCTTTTGGTTCTTAAGGTCGGCGTCTCTTTGGACGCTCCTTAAAGGCGCGCTTTGCTTAGACATGTATGGATGTTGATGTCCCTCAATCACATCTTGTCATAGACCTTTTATCTTGTCTTTAACACTGCTCTGAGATATGCCGATCCATAGCCTCAAACTATCAGGATAGTTATGTATTAGAAATTTTATTTAAAATAATTCAGTAACTATTGATAATCTTATGCTCATTTATTTCTTTACCCATAGTCACTTCATACCTGTTTAATAATTACGCACAAAAAAACAACATCAACGTGAACCTTAAAGTTGTCTACACTTCAAAGAAAAATACTGGGTGGAATTGGATTTAACTCCTAAAACCATATAAAATACAAAGTGAAACCCCCCCCCCCCCTTTCTTATGCTAAAATATCATGAATCGTAAATTTGACACCTTGCTTTTCAAACATTGATTCATTGCGTTAGGACTAAGATGCTACAGTTTGGTTTATGCCCTTTCCTCTATAAAGAAACTCTTAGTTGAACCTATTCAGTAAAAAAGCAATCAACATTTAGTTATAACATGTAATAGACCAAATTTGGGTCGAACATATGAGTCATTAGATTTGTCACCTAATAGCGCCTTTTGTAGTTAATATTCTTGAGAACCAGTGTGTTGACAATATGCTTTCTTGGTTCGCTTAACCTCATTGCTCACCATGCTTGTGTACGCAGTCTACCAAATTGTACTCCTTATCTGTCACAAATTAAACTATCCTAACAATAAAACTCATCTTAAATCTCATAACTCAACTAGTAATTGATATATTACTTTAGCAATCTCAACTATAGAACCCATTCCTATTGAATACTACAATTTTCTAATTCACAATTTATGCCCCACAACAAATTATTTGCTTTTCAAATTAGAATATTCTAACATTATCTATAATATACACAAAATCTAATGCCGTAATTTGCTACCCATTTGATCTTCTCCAAACAATGTGATTGAATGCATTAAAAGCGAGAAACAAACTAAGATGCCAAATATAAAAATTCCTATAGCAACTACAAGTCACATTGCTATTTAGGCTCCACATCAACAGCTACCTCCTAAATATTCTTCAACATCCAAAATTAATTACTATTAAGCATTCTTTCTCTTCCCACCCTTCTTCCACATTACAAATTTATATCAAAACAGTTTCAAAACACATCATATGATTTCTATTGATATTGACAACATCACTCTAGCACTTTTTTATTAAAATACTATAAATATCCTTGTTGACAACACAACTCCCGTGTTAACCCGTGCTCACGCATTTAAACTTATCAATTTCCCTAAATTGCCCTTAGGAGCAACTAATAAGAGAGAGAGAGACTTGTACGGTGTGATGCCGATTATAAAATAGAGACGTAGAGGCCCCTTAGGCAAATAAAGCAGATTAAAGACGACCAGAATAGCTATGTACTCACAAAAATAGACCTAAAGGACCACTATAAAAAGTTGTAAACGATCTTCTGCCATTTTACTTCTTTTATGAGATTTTTGAGTTTGAATATATATACGTAGTGAGATAATATCTAAGCCGACAGGCATTGAGCCATATCAAATAAAAGAAAACGACACTTAGAAGAATGAAAATTACTACTTATTACGCAGCGAGACTTGATTCATTTGTGTAAGCGAAACATATACTTAAAACTTAGAATGTGTATGTCCTCAACTACCAGTTTAGTATTATGCTTATAATCTTTTGATTGCGCTTCCCCGGCAAATTTCAATAAAGAACTGTTGCAACCCCAATACGCACTGCATTAATTTGGGGCCACCGAAATGCATTGACACGGTGTTTCGAATCTAGAAAGTTGCCATATTCACAGGAGTTGATTATAGCTTATATAGCATGATCTTAGTTCCTGTGGCATTACTATATTAACTTTTGTAAGAATGGACCCGGACCATAAAGGAGCTTTTGTTTGCGTCGCTAGTTCATGTGATGGTTGGGCAGCTTGAAAATTACTTTGATTTTACATGCCAACCTCAACAGCACAAGGAAACAAAAGATTCGATGATATTAGACAAGACTATTGGCACATTTTATGCATATTCATAAGGAACGGCGGGACGGTGGGCGAAAAGCGTACGCGGATCATCTTTTACTCTCTTTGCGATAATCTAATCATCGGTACGCTCCGTAAAGGAGGCCGTCTGTTCACGAATCCCATTGCTATAGTAAGTCCATATTAGTATTCGTGCTTTGGAGCCTTGTTTATGAATGTCGCAACCTCAAAATGGAAAATTATATGCCCTTATCCATTCCTATACGCAGTTAGTTAAGAGCCAGCTGCTAATACTAGGAATTAGAAAGGAAAAAACCCCAAAAAAAAAGATAAAAAAAAAAAACAGATATCTACGATGAGGATAGATAATTAGGTGTATTACGCGAAATAATAAAACATATGCATATATACATATTTTGTATTTAATAATAAAAATAGAAATACTTGAAGGAGTATGATTGAGGCTTTCCTATTGATTATTTATTTCAGCCGTATATTCTTTTTTTCCTTAAGCATATAATATTACGATGCCTTTCGTTAGCATAAGTACTTGAAAAATATAAATACAAAAAATTTTACTCTTTAATACTATTTCTCTATAATCAAATTAAATTGGTGAGGTAAAATACTAGATATAAATATACAACAATACACAACAATCCCAATAGTTTTTATTGCCCTCACCCTATTAGCGCCTTTGCCTCATCAGCTTACTGTATAAGATAACGACAGGACAAATATTAAAATTTACCTAATACTATAGATTGAATAATATTAAAATTTTTTATTATGCTATTAGATAAGTTAAATTTTTTAACTTTATAATTATGGAAAAGATTAAAATTGAGGATGTTATTAGATTTTCTAAAATTTTTAAATTCAAGTAACAATTTGTAGCAAATGGGAAAAAATTATGATTTATATACCTTTTTATGTTCCCATCTGAAAATGCTGAAGGAAATATTGTATCTTTTATCTATTATGCAGCCTTTCTTTTCTTCTTCATTTTTTTTTTACGTATCCCATTTGACCATTTCCTTACTTATGCTTTTGCCTTCATAACGATATTGTTTTTATAAGCTGCTATATGGGAATGACACATAACAAAATGAAATGAAATAGTGCTCGAAACATGCAAAATTCCTTTTTCTGCTCTCCATGCTATTATAAGTGATACTTAGACCGTATACATACATAATACATACACCTATATACTTATATATATAGCAAAACTAGCTAGCGAATTGAATTGCACCCGTTTTACGCGCGTATTTAAAAAATAGTAAATGTAATTAAATTATCTAAAAAAGTATACTTTTTTCCTTTTGATGATAGCTATATTTATAGAATTGAGTGATATGTGCTTCTACAAACAACTAGCATAAATAATCCAAATAAGTGTAATAGACAGCCAGATGCCAGATAAAATTATAGTGGCAAATCATATAATACAATAATAATGTAATTCGGAAATGTTTGTTAGGCGACAGTAAAGAACCAAAAAAGATCTATGACATGGCTCTTCAATTATTTCAAATTATTACACTCAACATGGTTTTAATGACATTTCATTTTTCGTTAATTAGCCAAATAATGTTTTTCTCGTTGCATCGGGATGAGCGTTATTCAGTACTTAAAGAGTTGCGCTATGAATCATCTATTCCGATATAAATATCTAAACTTTTGAGAATACAAGATTTGGCCGACACCATAAAAAAAAAAAAAAAAAAAACCTTTGAACAGTGGACAATATTTAGCTCTAAGTGACAACATATCAATTTATCTTTTGTCTTTTTTTTCTTTATCTTTTTTTGCAGTTCTAAATGAATTTATTTAGCCCCACCAAGTCTAGCTCACTTGTAAACCACAGACAATCATATGATACAATAATAAATATAAGTATACTAACCCCCCCCTTTTGAGCAACAATCATTGCTCCATTGATCGTCGTATCAAATTTTCATTCTTTTTTCCGTAATTCCTATGAATTTATATAACCAAGGACTAAGTCATGTGCACCTATCCAATTCATCAAATATTGAGACTCCTCCCACCCCCTAAACTTATGATTACTTATGTTTTCACTATACATATTTCTTATCATAAAATAGACTCTTAAACTTTCAAAAAAGTTATTTTACCTTTTTTTTTTTACTAATTTTGACAATAAAGTATACTATATATATATATTAATATATATACCAGCAAAGCATCAGTTGATAACACTAAAAATATAATTAAAAAGTGATATTTAAAAGTTTAGATTGTTTCTTGAAAATGTAAAGTAGCTACCATAATTTACACGTATTACCAAGACCACACTACACAGCCCCCCCCAACAATAAAAATGTAAATAAGAAAAATGAAAATTAAAAAAGAATAAAAAAAAAAAAGGGCAATATCATCCATCTCCTTTCAGCCTCCTTGTGCGTTTAATAGGAACGGTGCGTTCCGGTCGCCCTTTGACTTTGATCTGATTGAAGCATACAACATCCTTTTACTACAAAGTTTATTTTGTATTTTATTTATATTGTCACCGTCCTACGTTCTATACATACTGTGGACTCTTATGTTTTCACTGGCAATCTATCAACCAAACCACAAATTAAAACACACTCACTAAACAGCATCTCCGCAGATTCTCTCCTTTCATTCATTATACACTGAGATCGAATAAAAATGATTGTCTTCAGAGACAGCTAAAACTACAGTTCAGCATCCAAACCAAGGTAGTCGTTGCTAGCTTCCACTCTTAGGTTTCCCATTTTCGACGCGCTCCATAATAATGTTTGTTTCTTAAATTTATTTTTTTCGCGTGTCGGGCTTTTTCGTCTAAAAATGTCGTGCCAATATAAACACAACAAGTATAGTCTCGGCGTTTGCTCTGTATTCCGCTGTTCATGTTTTCACTCTGTTTTCAATCAATGATATCTTGCACTCTCTTTCATTACATTTACTTTCTTATTAAATCTTATTATTCTAGAGATAGGTTCATTATTCGTCAAGGCAATCGATTTTCAGTCAGCATTAGAGATGCTTAATATGCTTTCTGCTGCCGAAGTGCTAGACTGTATGTACTGTTCAATGCAATCCGATCCACCTTTATCGTATTGTGAGATGCAATAGGGCTCCCTTACATAATTTACATTGTGTTCGGCAAAAGTGTCAATATATATTCTATCAGCTGTAGAATGTGAATCGAGCAACATCTCAGACATTTTTTTGGCGTATCAACTTGGTTTCTGGCCGGCCATTATCGCCAATTTGAATTGCCCTTCTCTGGCGTCACAAACTCACTTTTATCACCATGATTCTACTTAACGTTATGCCCATCATCATTTTCCTAGCGCTCGCTCTTGCGCGCGTTTTCGATCCGCAGAAATCCACAGTGCCAGAACGGGTTTTAAGTGGAGAACTAAGACTGTATAATGTAAATCTGCCGCCTCTTGCCACCGTGAGCTGCAAGAGCGGAGTTTTTCTTGGCGCCTTACCGACTTATGCGGCCGGCCCCAATTCTAAATGGATTTCACAGGTTGCATGGACCAAAAAAGCCAGTAGAGTTAGATAGTATCTCAATTTCCCTTCGCTAGTCCGTGCACATGGGTGACAGAGTTAAACGTGTCTCTAGGTATATATTTCGCTACTCTTCGTTCAGAGTATATATCGGGATGTATTTGTCGGCCCTAAGAAATAGTGGGGGATAGTATTTATAAACATAGCCCGTCGCTAATGTAATTTTATATATCGATATATCTTGTATATAGGAATAGACAGCAAAAAGAATGTCATTTTCCTCCTCTCTAAGTGCTTTTCTTTCTCATGTTACACGAATTGTGAAAAAGAGTCATTGAAATTACGTGTCATATCCTTCTCTATATAATGATTTCTTTTACTCAACCATATACCTGATCGATTAAAACTCATGTATAGCAAATATATTATACATATCCTAATATATATATACTATACATAAATATAAAAAAACCAATATACAGCTTTGTAACCACTTTTAATGTTTATACTATACTTGATATTTTTATATTTAGTTCAATAAATAAGAAAAATAAAATACAAATAAAGGTTTTGCACCCTTTAGCCCCTGAGATTGACCCCGTTGGAATTACTTTGCGTCTGTATCGTATGAATGCACATATTTCCATGTAGAGATTTGCTTTTGTTTGCATTTCTTTTATAAATATACAATCTCTTATAATTTAGATCAAATTTATTCAATTTATGTTGTTGCTCATTATGTTTAAATATTTTATCATACCATTATCTTCTAAGCTTAGGCCAGACACTCTAATGATTATGCCGACGATAATTACCACTATATGTTTACATAGTCTCTTAGGAAAAAAACTAAATGCATAAGTTTGTTATGTATTATTGACATAAATTTTAATCTTCAAATGGAGGATATAAATTAGGTTTTAATTCCCTTTACTTTAATGTTCACAATATGATAATTCATAAATTATTGGCAAAAAATAAATAAAATAAATTAAGATCATAGAATTCAACTTAGATCGTTAAACATTTGCCATTAAACATGCATTTGTCTTATTTCACTTAGATGTTTTGTCGACTCATAGTCTAAGCCTAGCTATCTGATCGCCGTTTTGGTGGTATTTCTTTTTTTCTTCCAATTTATGATATATGATTGGAGGCCTTGTCATAGCTAGGTTAAACTTCCATACATACCAATAATTAATTCACATTTTAAATAAAAACAATTTATTAGTGCTTGAACAATTGATGCCACATTCTTAATCATTTCATCCAATCTAACCAAGTAACTAGTCACGATGTCCATGAGCCCATCTCTTCACTTGCTAGGCCCTCCCAGTACTTTATGAGGCTCTTGCAAATTCCTCTTCCTCCTTCTCCGATTTCTAAAAGAGAAGTTACTTTATCGAAACTAAGATCCTACACTTTAAGTACTCAGCCCTTACGGTACTAAGAAATACTATAAAAAATCAAAATTTTATGTAATATTTAGCCAAGCCGTCAATAATCATGGGATTGGATGAGCAAAAATAGCCCAATACAAAGAGCCAACCATCTTCATCCTTGTATTGCTTCGGCAATTTAATCAGCCGCTATTCAAGTTGTACATTGTGCCTTGCCTAAACTTAAATATACCAAATGCAGGATATTAAATAAAATCTTAACTCGTGAATAGTGAAAGAACGATATTTTTTAAAAAAGTTATCAATAATATATTTATATGTTTTAATATTTTACTAATTACATACCTAGTCATTGATTTATGCCTAGATGTATTAGTACCATTCTGCAAGTATATCTCGTCAGCACAAGAGACCTTCTTAACCGTATCACAATACTGAAAATCAATCACATTTGATTTCAAAGATCAATTTCACTCTACTTTCTCCTCAACAAACTTTATGCGCCCTATTATAGACTACACAACAACCTCCACCTCAATTTAGCGGAATTTTGTCCCTAACCCTCTTATTCATACAACGACAACATGTTGACCGCCCCAAGCCATCCCCTGGCAAGTAAATGCCTCTATTGCTATTATCTTAAATGAGGCATCAAACAGTCGCATTAAGGTTAACCTTGGAATTCATGCCCTTAAGGAGCCATACCATGTTTGATAGCAAGCTCTAATCTTCATAAGGTTCTACACCTGTTTCTATATAGAAAAGTCTAAAGTAGCGGCGAGAAGAGTTGCATGGTCCTTATCTCCACTAACATATGATTTCCATTCAGCCAACACAATTTCAAAACCATCAAAAACAATACCGAAGCTCTACATTACCTTTTGTTTTGTATACTCCAACACAAAACAAATAACTATAGACCCTGGTCGACTCGCTGTTACCGCCATAGAACAATCGCCCTTACTACATTGCACTTAAGTCCTTCTTGTTTAAAGAACTAGATCTATTTGGAACAATTTTCAATCTTGCAAGTAAGCTCCCGTACAATTCTTAATCAACCACACCTACATTTGCGTTCTTTGAGATAGACAACACCTCCTTTACACCTAGCTTTCCAAATGCCTCTCTCAACAAAACTACCCCCCAATTTTTGCCATCATCATCTTTTATTCAGTTGTATAGAACAATGTATATGCCTCAAGACAATTTAGAATTTGTTTATCTAATAAAAATAACTTCCTGATGTCTCCAGTTCTAAAATCTAAAGTTGAGAAAACCACATAAATACTTCCTTTTGCGATAAATCATAGGATTGTTTCATGATCCACCCAACCCACAACCCCACCTCTGAGCCCGCCCATGGCTTCTCCTACCACGTTTCTCCGTTCTCGCAGTACGTACGTCGTCAGGAGGCATCCGTCTTAACACGGTGCGTGGGACTTTGGAAAGTTTCCATTAACTAAACAATGTTTGGTCGTCTATTAGTTAATAGTAATGCCCCATGTTTGACTTTTTATGAATATGGCAAACCTTCGTATTTTATAGTTAAGGATATACGCGTCCCCAAAATAGAATTATATGCTTTTATTCCCTTATAGCAAGAGCCTGATATAGTAATCATACGAATGAAAAAAAAAAAAAGGATATCACGACGGGTGATAGAATTATGTGCATGATAAATAGATTTTTAAACTAAGGAACTATAGTATACGTATCGGTTGATATTTATATTAAAAAAATACTGAAAAATTATGTTGGGCTCCTTTCCCAGTTTATTGTGTTCATTTCAACACTATATTCCAAAATATAGACATCATGTTATTTTCGTTAGCATACTTTCCTTGAAAGAAATAAAATACAAAATTTCACTTCTCCATTCTACTATTTTCGACAGAGGGGGTGTCTCGAATAAATAAATTTGACAAAGAGGTTCTATTAATATTATTATAGTAAAGCTAATATCGTGCCTCTGCTTAATGTAATGTAAAAAAAATCAATACATCTTAAGAATTCTTGTAACTATATTGGTATCAATGAACGCCCACTTTTAATTTGAATGTACAGCGGACATATCATAAAGAAAAAGAGACGATTAATGAGCGACAAAGTTCTATTATATTAGCATTAATTTAATTTTTGTATCCAAGTTACTATCTTTCCTTTTTACTATTTGTTTAGATCACCAACAAATATTTGGCGAGATCCCTACAGAACAGAATTCCATTATGCGAACAACATCATTAAAATTTGGAGAGAAAACAAATCCAAGTTGCCTTTAAAAGTAAAATTGTTCTCCGGCTAAATCTCTTCCTAATATTCGAATTGCTATATAAGTTTTCTCATGTATAGGACTGCAGAACAAAATAGGTCGAAGTGAACAGACTTTTATGACCTTTTACCATTTGATATGTTGATCTGTTAGCCAACTTCTTACCAAGATGTAATGGTAAACATGTTATCACACATATGGTCCCCTTTGATGCCATGTTTCATGTATCTAGCTACAAGGTCCAGATACGTAGATTCTATTTCTCTGCATCATGTTCGAAATCGCCGGTAAAATAATTTTTCATTTTAAAAGGAAAAATAAAGAACCATGTTTTTCTGAGCTTTTTGATGATATACAGTACAATTGATGAGAAGCTAAGAACATGTTGCCCGTTAATGGTTATTGTAAAAATCATTGCAGGCAAACTGAAAATTTAGGACAATATTAAGCGTTTAACCGTTAATAATAAGTTATAGAACTAACATAGTTCGTAGTCGAAACATAAATAAAAAGTAGGAAAAAAAACAAAAAAACTTTTGGCACTAGTTTGTTTTTTCCACCATACGAATTTGAGAAAGACTCGTGACCCTTTTTTTGATTTATCAACCTTCAGTTTTTGCCTTCTTCTGATTCTACTTTATCTTCAATTCTTATTGTTTTTTTTTTCAGTTTTCTTCATGACTCTAACAAACTGAATACAGACGACCGACTTCACATTTCAAATATTTTGAATTAAATGACGTTTGTCTTTTTAACTTCCTATTAACTCTATAAATTAGATAGCCGCCTATGGTTCATTGTTAGTTTTTAATTTTTAATATCGCCAACTTTTAGATCGGAGGGTATTCACATCATAAATATATCCGTCTGCCCAGCCCATTAAACTACAATGGCTTCTAACAAACCATTCGGATTTCAATTTTGTTTTTTTAAATTTTTATTCTCTCAATTTCTAATTTTAATCTTTTTTACATGTATCATGTGTAGTATGTTGTAGCCCCCTTCAAACTCCTGTATGTAATCTTTATAGCCGTACATTGTGCCCTAAAATGACTATCATTTGATCTACGGTACATGACTATTGCAGGCTTAAAAGTAAAAATTAGGAGTAATGATTGAGGTAATTAAAGAGAAAAGTGTCGTTATAAGTTTCGCCCCCGTTTGTTACCATGTTCCGTATTTTCCTTGATCCAATTGAAACTTAAGCATAACGGTTCGTTTTTTTTTTAAGTCGATTTAATCATGCCCATTGTGATCTTGGTTTTATAAATTTTATCGAACATAATTTAAACTCTGTGTTTTTAGGTTTTGAGGTTTGCGTTTAATTTATGGCATTTTGCATATCTTTTATAAATCAATTTTTACTAAATATTCTTATTATCCAATAAATAGAAAATTTCAAATAAAATTTATTCAACTTAATTATTAACAATTGACAACGGAATTTATGATAAATAAATAATAAGATATAAAAATTTGATGCTAAATTTATAAAGATTATAAAAAAAAATATAATAAAAAGTATAAATAAGTGCTATAATTTTTTTATTTTAACTAAAATGTGGTTTGATTTAGTTCAAATTAGCTATGATTTGCCATTTGTTTTTCCGAACTAAACTATGAACCCTTTATACATAATCAAATCAAATTGCTAAACTAAAATCGTACAAAAAAAAAAGAAAATAATTTTTGATTTAGTTTAGTCCTGTTTAATACATAGTAATTTGCGATCCTTTTTGTCCAGCCATAGACGCGTTATAAATCCGTGGCGCATTGGCGAAAGCTTAAGGAAAGATTCATAACCTATCTTCAGTGCGTTGAAAACTTGACATATTCAATTTTTCTCTTTTCGTAGGGACTCAGCTCACAGTGTATCATCGACAACATCTATATAATACATATAATTTATATATATTAGTAAGATGTAACATCCAATTTATGGATACTAAAAAAATGAAACCAATTAATTATTATATGAAAAATTTAAATTTTTATATTATATCTATGTTAAGAAAGAGTGATACGCTGATAACAACTTTATAATACTAATCTAATTACATATAATATAAAATAGACAGATAAATTTATATGACATACGCTAACCCCCAAAATAATTAATATTCTAAACTTTTGAGCTAAACATTTGTCTTTCTTTCTATAAATTTTATATTCACATGTTTCCATTAGACAATCATTTAATGCCCCCCCATCGAGAAACAACATTTGCCCCTCCATTGACGAAATATCAATTTCCTTTTTTCCCTTATTTTTTTTTTTTTTGGCCTTTTTCATTGTTATGAATTATATATAACCAAGGACCTAAGCTCACAGTGTAATATCTAAAATCTCATCGCAATTTAAGGACTTCCTAAACTTTTTAATTAGCCAAAAGATCTTCATAACTTCCAAATATTACTTTGCTGACTCATAACTCTTTCTTTAATATTTTAATAATATAATATATATATATTTTCTTTACCTCTGAATGATAAGAAGCAAAACAATTTATTGCCTTCAGAGTTTGCTTATGGAATGATTGTATAAGTGTATATGATGTGTTTTACTGATTGGGCGAGATGTCGATTCGTTGAAAGAAAAACAAGATGAAGAGATGAAGTGCTTGAAGGACGGTTAAGCCCGAGGAGGATTAGAGTAAGGCCGTTTTTGCATTTCTAGGATCTAGAGAAGAGTGCCCAGAATTGACGTTCGGTGATCCACCTGATGTACCTGATTGAGAAGGCGTTATATATAGTGGAATAGGCTGACAGAGTACTGTTTGGAACAAGTGGCGTTTTATGGCCCGACAGGGGCGTACTGTTTGACAGTGATTTGTAGAGACCAGGCGAAGATTGTGATAATCTTTCTGATTGATCTGATTGAACTTTGATTGGAGGTTATGCACTATGCGTACTTGTAAATCGTAGTATACTGTATTTCTTCTTTTACAGTGCCAAATAGTACAGAAAATTATAATATGATTACAATTTTCCACGGATCTCTAACAAATCTATTGCCCCATAGCCAATCATCTTCATGGTATTACTCGCCCCTGTTCTGTGCGTCGCAGAATGTCGAGCTCCTGGATCCTGAAAATTTTGATATCTTTACGCACATGCCCATGCATTCCTGATTTCTTTAGATATGAATCTAGTGTGCGCTCTTTCCAGAATTATGCTTCAACTTGAATGCCGGTTGAGATATATTGACACTTGCCAAAGGATGAATTCACAACACCCAAAATCCTTTATTGTGATATTGTTTTGTTGACCTGACTTGGACGATTGGTGGTGACTTCGCCAGAATTAGTCTTGATCCCCAATTTAAAATTGCAAAATTTTTTTCACATTTATTCCACTATTTTGGAAGCCTATCCCCACCATTTGATTTTGCTTACATTCTGGCACCAAATTGATTTATGCTTCGACAGATTCTATCTGGCTTGTGAATTCAAACACCAAGGCATGACCCATTATACTCTGAGATGCTATAAAATTACAGCATTTCTATTTTAGCGAAATTCATTTTCATTCGAGGTGTAGGATTGCTAATGACTTAAAAGGAAAGTATCAATCCTGCCTTAGTAGCACATGCTGAATGAATGATTTACTGATGTAGCAACAAATTGTTCTCACAGTGAATTGAACAAATAGGAAGATTGAAATGTTGAGTCAATGTCAAAAAATATTACCCAAGTATGCGTTCTTTTTCGCAATTCATTTGCATAGATAAAACACATTTCCCACCAGGCCGTGCTTATCCCACCCATATAATACTATAAGTAACGCTCGATGACACTGCGTTGTCGTGCCCCAGAAAAATGGTTCAAGACATTGAGATTCTTATGTTTGAGTATCCATCTATATTCCATTCATATGGTGGATTCTACTGGATATTTATTCTGATAATTGTAATTCTTTTCTTCCAATTAATATACTCCAGGCGGAGAGTTAGCCCTCTCTGCTAAATATAATTTTGAGGTTCTTATCACAATTGATCTTATTAATCTTCATCATCGTTTGATTTTATTAAATTTTAAGTGAAAGACCTTTAGACAATTGATTCAGTTCATTGATTCATTAATCTGACTATCTGATTATCTATTGATCCATATTGATTGATTCATTGTCCAGAACATGGATTTTCTATGCAGGGTGTCTCATCCTTCTATTACTATAACCTGTTTTTTATTAAAGTTGAGTAATCCATATTTACAGAAATTTATTAAGGTTTTGCTTGTCGAAGATTACTTTTTTATAGATTCATGTGTTTTACATTCTTTTTCTATCTTCATAATGCTTTTAAAAATCTTTTGACTAGCAGGATTATATTAGGTATTTCAAATGCCCCACCCGTTTACTAAAACAAAGGAGATATAATTTTTATTGAATTGAAATTTTTTCCACTTACCTTATTAAATTTCAATATGTAATTGCGTATTACTTTCCATTCTATTTAATTGCTTCTCCTTAATAGTATGTCTAAATGTTGAATTAGTGTAATTAAGTTTTGATTTATTATTTTTTTGATTACCTTGATCCTTCTTCTTCAATAGTATTTTGTAAATGGAGTACAGACTGATTATCTGTATTTTTATGAATCAATTTCTATATTTACTTAACTGTGTGATGAGTTTGATTTCTATGATTATGTCCATCACTTAATTTCCATGCCCCCTAAACAAGTTATTAATTAGACATTGTATTTCTTTAGATTTAATGATTAATAATTGCTCGAACATTCGAAAGAAATATATATGGCTAGCGCACCAATTTTCTTTATAGAAAATTATAGGTATTCATTATTTTTATCTTTCTTATTTTTATATGATCAAATGTTTCAAAGTACCAATTTGTCTAATTATATTTCATTCTTTCGAGACATTGCAAGTCTTGCGGATTCATAAAGTATATTTATTTGGTACAAAGGAATTACATTCTAAGACATTTAATTCTGGATCATCTAACTGCAGACTGAATGTCGCTCTCCGTTGTTCTGTCATTAGGTTGGTCAACACTTGGTTGGGTTATATCCTGACCTATCATGAAGAATCCTGGAAAGAGACGGAATTATTCTTAAATATTTGGTTGTCTAACTCGTTTCACTTATCAGTTATGTATATGTCAGTACGGAGTGTATATAATAGGAGGAGGAATTAGGAGAAGAAAGATCTACTGCATCTTCGTTTTCCCCCCTCCCCCCCCCCCACCCCCCCCCCCCGACCCCCGCCTCCCCCCCCCGCCCCCCCCCTCCCCCCCCCCCCGGGAAGAAGATGACATAAGCCATCTTCATTTCTAGTGCACGTCTTCTTAGCTGATCAAATGATTTCCTATTTTAACTTTTATCATCAGGATGTTAGTACTACATTTGATCGGTTTCAGCTATTGTATATAAGCTTTTTGTAGGAGTTGGGTTTTCTATTTCCCAAAGTGATCTGTGGTAAATGAATTAGTGACCATTGAATCATTTTATGAGAACAATGATATATTGCTTTTGTTAAGATCAATCATGTATTGAAATAAGTAGAGACTCTGACCTCTCTCGTTCCCCGTATTCCATTTTTTATGCCATTAGATCCGAGGAATAGCCAGTTTTCTATCACTTTGAAATAGATTCCCTATATATTACAACCATTGCGTATTGATCCTTTCTATCATTCCTATAATTATGCTATGCTGTTTATTTGAAGAATTTTAATGTTTTCCTATGATCAGTGTCTTCGTTGTTTAGAGTTGCATAAAAGCGTCATAAATTGAGAATCACAACTTGATCAAACTAAATTTATAGATCTCGGTTGATATAGCACATTATAAGGATTTTAGAAAAATTAGCTCTCTATTGGAAAAATATGAAATTATACTTAGAAGATCTATGTCCTGACCTTCTAGCTTTGCCTCTCCACATGAGAAATCCAAGGAATCTATGTTGCAATAACAAGACTGACTGAATACATTAAAAGACTTTGACAATAGCAATTGATGAATAAGAAAATACCCAAAAACATCATAATTGATCATAATATATCAAATTAGCAGTAAAATAAATGGAAATATTTTTAGCCTGAAAAAATGATTATGTGTCATAGCCAGTCAGAAGAAAATAATGGATATTCCTGCTTTCTGATGGTTCATAACATACGATCAGACTTTTTGAATGAAGAATCAATTAAAAAATATGCCAAAAGATTAAACCACCACAGGCCTGCAAGTGCCAATGGTAGCCTGAGCGCTACGATGGAGATTAATGAGAATATGAAACCTCCACCATGGGCGGCCCCCTCCGCAGTTGCCCAGACTAGTGGGGCTATGGATGCAGATATTGAGATATAAGAACAAACTCAAGGACCGAGCATGGTAGGCTATAATACCAGTTCGCATTAATTCTTTTTGTATTATGGGGTTTCTGGAAAGATAAGAGAAAATTAAACAGATTTAATCTCGTGGAAGAATTACACCCAATTTTAATTGGAAAAATCTATACCATGCCACTTATGAAACTAAGTCTTAGCTAGTGGACCAGTTCATTTGCAGTTGTCACATCACAAACATTTACCCTTTACCCTTAGGTGATAAGATTTATTCATCATCTGGTATAATAACACCAATCAGTATTGACTACGACAAGTATAATACCATTCAAAGGAATTCTATTGCCATTAACTATTAAGATACTGATAAAGTAATGATAATCATTGAATTAACTATAGAAACAGACATAAATTTATACTGAACAAATATATGAATAACACAAAAGAACAATAAGGATGCAAGATTTAATAGAATATAAATACAATTTGTTATAAGATGCTGCTTATAGGAATTTTTATTTTTATATAGATATGGACTCTATTTTACATACGCTGGAAGTGAAAGATTTTTATTTAGCATGTATATTATATTAGATATATAAATATATATAGTACTTATAAACGGAAAATTGACACAATATTATGACAATGCCGTAAATAGTCAATTTACAAAAGTGATATCTAATTCACCTAAAGTTTGAGACTTCTAAAAGCATCACTAAAAAAGTTTAAAAATCATTAATATATTTTTTTTGATATATATTTACAAAAATATAATGACAGTAAGTCAATTTACAAAAGCTTTAAAAGAACCATATTTCTAATCTTGTAATCTTCAATTAGAGGCCTGTAATGACTTACACAGTGGACACATACCACACAGCATACAACGGACAGCCAACACAGATTACAAGGAAAAGGCGGAAAATTCATTCATCCCCATGCCCCTTTTTTTTACTCACACCTCCTGCGATTTAATGAACGACCGTGCGTTCCGTTCGCTTTGATTTGAGATTGAAGCATCACAACATTCTACACTATCACAAAACCTACTCATTTTACTCTTACTCATTCAAACAGCTCCCTATGTTCTATATTATATATATATATATGACTTGGCCCAATTTCAACTCACAGCACACATCAGACATACTAGACACACCATGACTAAGCATTATCTCCGTGTTTCTACCTGTCTCTGCCCTTCATTCACTATACAGAGATGAATTCAGGCCAGCTCAACTGTCAGATCAAGGATCCAAACAAGGTCAGTGTTGCTCGCGTAGCCTTTCATTTTACTACTTGGATTTCCATTTTCGACACCCAAATAACAGAACTTCCATCCCCTGCTTTTATAACTAACCTTTGTGATGAATTGTTTCATAACTACGTGGCGTTTTATTTCTCCTCCCACGCTCTCTCATTTTTTTTTTCTTAGGCACTAGTTGTTTTAAGTTATTAACAATGCCTCGCACGTAACTATGCAAGATATCTGCTTATTTATGTCTCGCGCTTAGCTCCTGTTTTTTCAGTTATGCCTTCCGTTACCTCTGTTTCTTTCAAAGCATGTAAGATCTTTGCATTTTGCCTGCCAAATTGCCCACTCTCTTTTGCCCCACTTACAATGCTCAAATTCTTTATATGTTTTTAATGAAATATAGCAGCTTAGATACAGAATCAAAGGATGTCATATCTACATTTTCTATGTATTGTATTTATTTTTTTGAGACGCCTCTGCTGCCTTCTTAGCCATACCAGATCTCCACATCCGCGTGTAAACACCATTTCATTATAACCATTCATTTTTTCTTTCCTTCATAGGGCACATACTATGTCCAATCGGCCCAGAGGTTTCACGTCTCATTCGCCAGATACTTATATGCATTTCAGCCACCAACGTGCTGCCCTATAATGTACTGTTCAATGCAAGCGATCCACCTTTATCACATGCTAGATCGATATAGTCTTTCAAATTTACAATGTGTTCTGAGTGATAAATATTCTATCGCGTTCTAGAAGTTCCATCACCACGCCAACACCTCAGACGATTTTTTCGGTGCTGATCAACTAGCGTCTTTCGGCGAGCCTATGCATTCCAACTGCATCTATGACCGGTCACTGACTTCTCTAGCGTCACGGTAATGTTGCATCAATGTATCCGCATAAGCATTTGGTATGACGTGCTGCGTTTTTGATCGAACAAATCACTGCCTTGTGCCCTCCACCACCCACAGGTATTAATGGAGACTCGACGTATAGTGTAATCCGATGCCCACTCGGGGCTGCATTTTGCGGCCTTCAGAATTTTATGTCGAGTCGACCCAATTTGAAATGCCGACTTCCGCCCAGTTTGAAGCCGACCAAAACGTTCCCCCCCCCCAAGCCAATATCTTCGTGTTTAACATGACCCTATTTCCCTTCGGTTTGTGTAATGTGATGGAGTGGTTACACGGTTCGTAAGCGTAACATTCTGTCCCCCCCCCTCCAAATTGATGTTGTTTAGTGGCTATTATTGGATTTGGATGGTAATTTGATCAGACAAGAAATAGTAGGATTTTAGATCATAAACATAGGACTTTGCGTGTTTCTCGCTTTACAGATTTCTTATATGCTGAACGAATAGAAATAGTCATATGGAGACATGTAATTCCAGACAAAAGATTTGTCCTTTTATGTTTCAAAGTATACATACTCACTTCATAAGTTAATCAAATACTATTTATATTAAGTCATTCTAGTTGTTATGTTCAACTTGTTTATTATTTGCATTTGTTTGCAAACATAGGATACACTTCTTGCCTAGAAATCCATCTCCTGAAAATTCGTCCCCCCGCTACGGTAAAAGCCTAGAGAAAACAATCCTAATGAAATCTATAACAAACTATATGACAATGATCATTGAAGCGCCATTCGTAGTCTTATATATGCTAAATATTTAATCTTCAATTCTCCAAATGGGATAAACTAAGAGTCCAATTCTATTACCTTGAAAGTTATAAATGAATAGTTCATAATCAGCGTAGCGGAAAAAAATAATAAAATCACCAATAACATCAATTCAACATTATTCTTAATCACGTACATCTTTAGCCTACATTCATTCATCTGTTTTTCAATGCTTGGATCACAAAAGTACTTAACAACAATCCATAGCCACAAGGATTCTTAACGGCTCCCCTTGTGCTATCTTTCTTCTTCCCAATACTGCATTGCCTAAATGTGTTGATAGCTAGTCCATAATAGGTTTACATTCACAAATATCAATAATTAATAATTCATAATCTTACAGTAAAAAAATTAATTGGGCTTAGCCCCACCTTTAACAATGAATGATTCGAATGCCTGCATCAATAGATCAAGACTGTACGCGCAACCTCATATACATTATTTAAGTTATGCCCCACATCACTATCTCATTCATCCAATCACCGCAAGTCCATTCAGATGCCTCCCATGATGTATTTCTACTTCACATCCTCCAATTTAGAGGCTGTAGGGCCTTCCATCTTATATCGAGCTTAGTAATGTGGGCATATGGAAAAACATTCTCTCTCAACAATAGCCTTATCACCAACTTAAATATCATAATACAATAGCAGCTATTGTCAATTTAATTTGTCCAAACTTACTCTACTGAATTCAAAAAAATCTTCAGTCACTAAGAGTTACCTCTACATCTTCAACTATACAAGTAATTAATACATCCTTAGCCACAACTATTTTTGATTAATTCTTTACTCTAAACCAATCATATATAATGAAATAATCTTTGTTTTGAAATGGTTACTAATTTCAAAACGCAATCAATTAGTTTTTTTTTCATTTTGGGTATACAACATCAATGCTTATTAAAAATAACTTAATGAGGATTATAAACACACACAACTATGGCTACGCTTTAGCTAATGCCATCCACGACACATAGTGATTATTACTCCAATATGTCTTCCTCAACACCTCCATCTTACTCAAACTTGGAATACTTTGTTCTCAACAATCTATGGTGGCAACATTAGTTGTTCACCTAGAATAAGCGCAATCTAATTTTATAAATTAATAAAATTAGTGTCAAATCCAATTCTAAGAGTTTAGATTGCACCATTCTTTCTTTTATAATCCTTTAACTCTAAATGACCTAGGGCTAGTCTCAGAATTAATGAACATACATGATAAGAATTGACATTTTTGGAGCTAAGGATTGATTACTCACCAATAATCATAATTGGGACCAAACTTATAAAATGAATCCTGATAAGATAAACTCTAAGCCCAACCTATGCCTTCCTATATCTAGTCTAAACAAATCTTAAAAGGAGAAGAAAGAAAGAAGATAGAAAAAAAGAAAGAAAATCTCAGACCCAGTTTACTTAAGATAGACCCAATAGGCACTTCAAAGTTAAGCGTCTATACCCTTTTGAGTCCACTTCTCCTCAAATGCGGCCCACAAGATTAAGTAAGAATCCAATGACTAAATTGCGTTTAGAATAAATAAGAATATGTATGCCATTGAAAATGATCTTATGCTAAAGTGTAATAGAAAACTAACTTGCTAATTTTTCTTCCTTTAACTTTACTATTACATCACTTGTGAAACTCACTATTTAGTTTGAAACTTAACTTTCACTACGAAGGAATAGTTCGAGATTTTAAGTACGCTAGTGACTTGTTAGTTTGGCGTTCTAAGATTAGAATTAGTAAATCAGTAACAATAAGTAAACTCGCGCATACCTCCTAATTAACTATTATCGTTGACCATTTTGCCTTTCGCTTGTCTTTTTAGGCTGCGCCTAGACTTTAAGAGCTGCTTGATGCTTTATCAAGGAATGCGTTAGTGATAGCGTAGCCCGATAGGTGCACGCTACTTTTTTGGATAAATGCCGGACTAGAAGCAAAATGAAATTTTACCGAGAGTTTGTTTAAAGGAATAAGTGACTTAGTGGGCATTGAAGTAAGCTCTATAGAAAGCACCTAGAGCAAGTAGCGGAGGTGTTGCCCCCACTAAGGAAGGTGGCCCCACTTAGACGATGAACTTTACGTTTTGCGTTATGTTTTCTGTTCTTTTAAAACTATTGTACGCACAAGCCCATAGCGTACTCCCATCCAATCCTCGATGTTGCCGCTATAGCTAAAATTGAGACCCTAAATCCACTCAAGCTATCAAAAATTCATGAGCCCACTCTTATGTTGGTTGTATACAATACTATTTAATAGTCATATTAAATGCGAATTACTTGTTGCAATTAGATTTATCTTGGATATTACATTTTACATGTGATTTATAATTATTTTACTAAGGCCTTTTGCCTAAGACCACTCACGACATATGCTTTTCTTTTTCACGCGTGCAGGATAATAGCCTTCTATTGACATACCATTACATGATTCCGATGGAATACATTGACTCCCTTAAGGAAAATTATATGAGGACTATGTGGTGACATAGCAGATAATAGTACGATGCTTCTATAAGGCTTTCTAGATGATGATATCTTGAGACTTACAATGATTGCAATACTTACTTACATATCTTTATATTTATTTTACCTTTATGATGCTAATTAATATGTGATTGCGCAGCTTAGCATGCTTGCATTAGGCTTAACCTTTAATTTAGTTATCCTGTTAGGCTTAAATTTGTTTTAGCCGAGTAGTCTTTGTGACTCTCTTCTAGCATGATGAGATTCTTACATGATATTTGAAACTTATGTATGTATGCTAATCAACTATTGAACAAGTTTTCTCAATTTTATAAACTTCACATTATCTAGTGTTTAGACAAAACTTAAATTGATTTTTCCAAAAATTTCAACAAATTAGCCTTTTTTCCCTTTTTTAAAATTCATTTAAAAATTTTCAAGAATTTTAAAATGAAGTAGCCCCAATGTAGTTAAGAGAGTGAGAGAGGGAGAGAGAGAAAGCCTTGCATGTCTTATAAGTGGAATTGTAAATGGAGAGTTTCATTAATTTTTGTGCATTTGGGGCAATGATAGATTGTCTTATCCATATCCCTTTAAACATCATTCTTTTCACAAACTTCATCACCCCTAAAGAACCCTTTGTGGTGCTGCCAAATTTCCCATCACCCCTTTTTGCGAATTTTGGCCCCCTTCTTGGTAAATTTTACGCCGTTTCTATATATCAATTTGGTTGTTTAGATATGTTGCATTTTGAGTTTTCCCTTTTTTGCATTTCTACTTCTCCTTTGCAGTGTCTTGATTAAAACCCTAAAGTTATCATTTACCAATTCGGTTTGTTGGAAAGTTTGTCTTTTAACAAATTCAAGATCAAACTGCTTCAAGTTTATAACTTAACAACGTTTATTTGATTTCCCTTTGGGGTTGGCAAAAATTTGCCCTTAGTGAATCATATTTCCCTTTTCCCATTACATTTTGAAATTTGTTCAACAAATTAAAAAAATGTGAAATTGAGTAGAGTATAAATAATTAAGTTATAATTTAATCGTATTTATTTATGCCATAATTGTGTTTTCTTGTTTTTTTTTTCTCTCTATAAGCGTGCTCATAAAATGCCCTCATATCAAGTTTCGTTTTTTTCAATGTCATGTTTTTAATTTTCCCCAAATCTAGATGCCCAAAAAATGTTTTTAAGGTGTTTTTTTTAATTTTTTTTGGCTTCAATTCCCACATTTAACCCCCCATTAGTTAAAGGGACAAAAATATGGTTGGTGCTTAGTTGAAAGGGTATTACAAGGGATCTTTGGTAAAATTTCTATTATTTAAGGAATTATTATATGTATTTTTTTATTTTTCAAACACAAACAGCCCTTTCCCATTTATGCAAGGGGAGGGGTGATGAAGGGGGCTATAATACATACATTTTCCCTTTTATATAGAACCTTAATTTTTAAAATATCTTGAATAAAAGGCCTAAAATAAGACACAAAATACACTTTCTAATTAATTGTTGTTTCATGATTGCATCATATAATGTTTCACTTTATCGTTTTATTTTAAAGTAATTTTAACTCAAAGATCCCCAAAAATTTATCCCAATGTTTTTCCTTTTTATTTTTTTTTTCCTTAAATTTTAACATGTTACCCCCAAATAAATTAAAGGGGTTTAAAACATGATTAGGGGCCATTGTTGAGGGTATTATAATGTCTTTGTTGTATATCTTTTTATTTAAGGGAATTATTATATGTATTTTCTAAATTACTAAACACAAACATGCTTCCAATTACAAGAGGGGTGGTGAAGGGTTTTATGAATTCATACATGTCTTATAGAGCCTTAATTGGGCCCATGTTTCGAAAAAAGCCCCTTTAAATCAGACAAAAATAAAACATTCTTCACTTTTAAAATTTCTAAATGTTTTTTTGGTTTCCCTTTTGATTTAAAATCTTTGGTTTAAGATATGTGAAATTTAAAGATTCCATTAGAGGGATTTTAATTGAGTTTCAAGTATTTTTTATTACTACTATTTCTTATCTCCTCCTCCTAATAATAATAAAAACCCAAAATTTAAAACATACTGTACAAACTTATAACCCCTGAAGGGGGTTGGTGGAAATTCTATTGTTCAATGTTGTCTAGGCTATTCGTTTTAATTTGAACGCTAAAAATTATAATTAAAAACAAGAGTTTGTACGGCCCCTGTCCTTGTTTCCTATGGGACAAAAGTCTAGTTATCTATCTTATTCGTAATTTGTATTTTTTTTTAAATTAATGAAATAGTTAATTTTGATGCAAAATATAACCACCCAGCAACCAATTTGAAAAAATAAAAATTAAATTTAAGTACCAAAGCATATAATTTTAATCCTAAATTATCCCCAAAAAATTTAAAACTCCTTAAAATTTTCTTATCCCTTTGAAACTACAACACAACATAAGGTTCCCTTGAATTAAAAGTTATCTCCTTTTTTTTTTTCCTTTTCTTTTCAAAAGGAAATGAAAAAGCCCCAAACATCCCTACCTTACCAAATCGGCTTTTTTTGGGTTAACCCCTACTTACCACCTCAAAGGATTACAAAACCCTATTTCTTCCTTCAGCTGACATCTTGCTTCCTAGGGAAGGGGGTAGTGGAAAGGGGCCCTTAAGGGGTTTAGTTATTACAAAGGACTTACTGTTACCCTAAATTTAAAAACCCGATGGTTTCCTTTTGGGAAATATTTAAAAATAATTTAGAATGAGTGGGAAATCGAACTGGTCATAGAAATTTACCGTGAAGTTGTTTGGAGGATGTGATCAGCTACGAACAAAACACAACTTGATATTTCCCCTTTTGATTTTGACCCCACAATTTAAAATGTCAAAGCCCAAATTCCCCCTTTAAATTTCTTGGTCACTCCCCCACTAATCTTGTTTACTCCCCCCTAGACAAAGAAAAAGAGTGAAATTGGAAATGATTTTTGGGGGAGGGTTTTTTCTCAAAAGGGAATATTCAATATCTTTTACTGAGGTAAGATGTTTTGGCCTTTCCCAAGAAAAAAAAAACTTTTTATAGTAAGCCCCTTTAGTACAACATTAAAAAATAAAGAAATTATAAGAATGTATATAAAAAAAGAAAAACCCCAAAGTACATATGAAAAGGGGTTTAAAAGGGGACAAAAGAAAAAAAGGGAAAATATTTACAATGCCCAGGTGATGGGGGAATAAGTGGTAGCGCGACTTTTTGGTTTCGTGCTAGGATTCTCTTGCATAGCAATTTGAGAGGAGTTAAAAACATGTGGAGACAGAGGCCGAGACATGAAGGAATGCCGTAAGAGTTAGGTAGGAAGCCGAAGAGATAAATACTTGGCTAGGGAAATAGATTTCTTTACTCGGCAATAGGCTCTTGGTAGGGGGGGAACGTCCGATCACTCGGTACTGAGCTCTCGGGCCCCCAGGATAGTCAGATTTATACTCAAACAAAGCATAATGTAACCACCCGGAGCTCCCAAAGAATTTTTAACTAAACCCTCCTTGGCATACTGCTTTCATCGTTGGGGCCCCGGGTAGATGAGAAAAAAATCCTTTTGGGGTTTAAGGATGGAGGCCCTTTTAAAGGCATGCGTGAATTATTAGGCTAGTAAATCGGTAACCCCTCAATTTGGGTTTGAATATATTTTCTACTTTTTTCTTATGGGGTTTTAATTTTTTTTCATTTATTTGTGAATATATTATATATATAAAATTTTTCAATATTTTTTTACTTATAAAGTTATACGTTGCCACATATCCTCGCCCAATTTGAAAAACTAACAAAAGAAGCGAAGGACTTCTTTGATAAAAAAATTTAAAAAAATAAAGAAATTTTAAAAAAATATATTGGCTGAAAAAAGGGAAAAAAAATTTTAAATGTTGAGGACTTTTTTTTTAATACTTTTTTCCCTTTGATTTTTTTAAATTCATTTTTTATTTTCTAAGATTTGTTCATTCTTTGGGAGGTTAATCAAAGTATGGTAACAACTTTATGTTACACCCCTAAATCTCAAAATGGCTTTTTTTTTTCTTTACCGTTGGGGTTATTATTTTTAAATTATTATTTGAAAGAAAGAGATCGTTTTTTAAAACTTATGAGAATGATATCCCCTTGCAAGATATAATTTTACTTGAGTTAATATATGTTCTATCTATTCTTGAAGGGGAAGTGAATAAATCAAGTTTTTTGGCCTTGCTTGTTATATAAATTTTTGGGTGTTCAGATGTTTTGGGTTTTTAAGGGGCCCCTTCTTTGACCCCTACCCCCTTTTCCCCCCATTGAAAGTGATCTTAAATCAATATATCCCATCATCATTTTCCTATTCATGTGTTAGCAAATTGTGTTATTTTGTGTTAAGTTCTTTTCAATTTTTAAAAACACATTAAATTAACTAGAGATCAAAAATAGTTAAGTTCCCATAAAATTGTTTTTTATTCATACCATAATTGTTTTGTTTTTTCTTTCTATAATCTGTCGAGTTATATTTCATGTTATTGTGTTGTTTTTGACAATGGCCCCCTAGCTTTTAAGATCCCCACCCTGATCCCATAGGGGGGTTTTTTTTTGGCGTCAATTTACTTTTGTAAAGCCCTATAAGTTTAAAGATAAAAATGTGGTTGGGGGCGTTGTTTGAGGGAAATTACAAGTGTTTTTTAGTGTATTTTTGTTTTTTTTAGGGTGTTATCTTATGAAATTTTTAATTAATAATAATGGGGAAAAAAACTATATATAATGGGCCCTTTTGATTTTTTTTTATTTACTGATTTTTGTCTAGTTGAAAGGGGAAAAAAAGGTGAAATTTATATTTTTGTAGATATCCTTTCCTTTTTGCTTTCTTGAAACCAAAAAATTAAAAAAAGGAGGGAAAATAATTACACATTCATACTATGTTTAAACTTATCAACATTTTTTTTTTTCTTATATTTGCTTTATTATGATTTGTTTCAATGCATCATATGTTCATATAAATTTTAATTCAAAACAATCCTCACAATCAAATAATAACCCTTTCCCAAATAACAATGAAAAGGGCCCTTAAACCCCTTTAATTTGTTAAATTTAAAATGAAATATTTGATCTTGATGCAAAATATAATTTCCCTACAGGAAATTTTCAAAAAATACAAATTAATTTGAGAAACCAGATTTATCAAAACCCTTATCCCATTATGCCTAAATTGAACTAAATAAAATTTTCTTATCCCTTTGAAACCCCTACAATGCACTATAAGGTTCCCTTAAATATTAAAAGTTTAACTCCCTTTTTTCCCCTTTTCTTTAAAAGGGCATCCCCTTTAAACCCCTCAACATGTTAATCTTAAAAAATTTTAGTTTGGGTAGTTCCCCCCACCCCTTAAGGGGCCCCCATGGGCCCCCACAAACTTCCCAAAACCCGAAATCTAGCCACCTAAGGGAAAAAGGGGGTAGCTAGAAATAAATTTTCAGTTTTTTTTTTCTTATTTTGTTTTTTTTTTCTTTTTTTTTTGTAAATTTTATTTTTTAAATTATTTGTTAGTATTTTATTTTTTTTTTTTTTATTTTGTAAATTATGCTATCAAAATTAACCTCACTAATAGAAAAACTAGAAAAAGTAACTGATTTGTTTGAAAAAAATTTTAAAAATCCCAAGGAACTAACATAAAAAAAAAAATAATGGAATATGGACTAAAATAAAAAAAAATGTAAACTTTTGAGAACTTTTTTTAATATTTTTTCCCCTAGTTTTTTTTAAAAATTCATTTTTTTTTCCAAGATTTTTTCATTCTAACTGGTCATTTAATTCAAGTATGGAACAATTTTACATTAAAACCCCAAAATACTAAATATGGTTTTTTTTTTCCTTTTTAGGGGTGTTGTTATATTATATTAAAAAGTGAGGGGATTTTCCTTTACCCTTATCAGAATGATGTACTCTTCCCAATTTCATATTGTACTCGAGTGATATTTGTTCTATGATTTCCCTTAAGGTAAACCAATCAATGTTTAGGTTAACTAGTTGCAAATATAAATTTTTTTTGGTGTTCACATGTATTGGATTGAGGGGCCCCTTCATTAGGTTATTGTAAGCCTCATAAATTCTTAGTCTAAACTTTAAAATTGAACCTAAATATTTAAAAGATAACTAAAGGAGTTGTTTAAGGGCCCAGATAAATTTTAAAAACTTTATTTAAATTATAAACCCAAAATTGCCCCTTAATGAGAAAAAAACCCCAAACACTAATCGAAACCTTAATCGCATGTAAAGATCCTAAACTTTAAAATGTGGAGTAAATACTAAAGATTTTACCCAAATATAAAAAAACCCTAAGACTTAAACTTTAAGTTTTTTAAAAATTGTACCAATTTGTTACGAAGGTAATAAAACGTTAATTGGGGCCCCAAAAAAATTTAACGATATGTTTAAGTTATGTCAAATCGTTAGCCCCAACGATTAGAGATAAATTCAAAATGTTAAATAAACATAAGAGCATTAAAAATTTAAATTTTTAAAAAACGAATAGTATTATTAAACCCAATTTTTTTTTAATTACATAACTAAATTGTTTATATGAATTCAATTATTGAAATTTCCTATAATCATTTAAATTTTCATTTTATGTGCCCGTATAATTAATGTTATTTTTTTGTATCTTATAATTTTCTCTATAACTATAATATAATTTTATTTATTTATAATATTATAAAAATTTAAAGGAAAATTTAAAATTTTATTATTTTTTATTTTTTTTCACTTTTTTTCCGTTATCTTTTTTTAATTTCTTTAATTTTAAATTTTCTTTTTTTTAAATGGTATTTGGGTACATGTTTTCAAAAATATTTATTATTATATTAACATATCCTTTTCAAAAAGCCCTTTAGGTTTTTCTTATCCTTTCTCTTTTTTTTCCTTTCCTTTTGTTTTTATTTTTGTCGTAAGCCCCCATGTGCCCCCTATAATCTTTGTTACTTTTCTTAACTTTTTTTCAATTCAATGCCAAAAATTTAACCCCTTTTTCCTTCCAAAATTTTGGCCCCAAAAAACACACCCCACAATTTCCATCATTTTTTTTACCCTTTATTTTTCCCCCATTTTTTTTATCTACCTTTTTAAATTCCAAATATACTATCAAAAGGGCTACCTTTTCCCAAAATTTTAAAAAAGGGGATATTAAGAGGGCTCTTCACGAAAACATACATCAAGGCAAGTAATTAAATTTTACCTTACATAATATTAGTATTAGTCTTTTATGTAAAGTAAGGGTTTTTTGTATTTCTTTTGTGTATTTTGTGTATTATTAAAACTTAGTGTATTAAAATGTATTTAGCATGTATTTTAGTGTATTATTCCTTTAAAAATTTTTATGTAAATTTGTAATGAAAGTTTATGTTATGGATCTTATTTTTTTCTAAAAATCATGTTATATATATGGGGTATGTTATTATACATATAGATACTTACATATATTTTAAAAAATCTATAAATAGGGTAGTAGGTATAAAGTATGTATATATAAGTATATGTATGGTTTATGTAAAATTAATTTTAATAAATACATAATATATAATACATAATGAATAATTTTAAAAAAAATTTTAAAAAAACTTTTTTAAATAAAAAAAAACAAAAAATTACATAAAATATATAATAAATATTTATTATATTTATGTACAAAACTGAAAGTACATTTTGTCTAAAAATGTCCCTATATTGAAAAATTTTTAAAAAACACATTAAAAAAAATAAAAAAATATGTATAAATAAATGAATAAAAAAGTATGTAAAAAAGATTAATTATAAATAATGTCCCGTTTTATATGTGCATTTTAAAAAAAATACGTATAAAAATTAGTATCATACATGTTTTGATACATGTATATATGTATTGTATACATGTATGGGTTTTACACAAATAATACTATACATACAAGTTTTTTGTAAAATTTAAACCTAACAAAATTTTGTTTAAGGGTATATATAAATAAAAAGATGTATAGGTAATACTTTAAAATTTAAAATCCCATACATATTATAATGAAATTAATTAATATAGTACACTAAAATAAATAATATTTTGCAAAATATGTAGGGAAATGGGCCCAAAAGGGCCTAAAAAAGGGAAAATTTTAAACCCCCCCATAAAATTTTTATTAATTAATTTTTAATTTTCATATAAATACATATAAAAATAAAATAAAATTTTTTAAGAAATACAGAAATTAAGATAATTCAACAAGTTGCCACATGGACTAATGAAATAAACCCCCGGTTTAGCAATTTATTCAAATAATCCATCTAAATCCCCAAAGTACAAAAAAAAATAAAAATTTAATTTAAATTAAGAAATTTATAATAATAACAAAATTAAAAATAAAATGATAAAATTAAGTTTAAAATTATAAAAATAAAAAAATCTACTATATTGAATTAAAAATAAGAAATTATAAAAATATGAAATTTATAATTAATTAAATCAAAAATTTAATAAAAGAAAAACTCAAAATTAAAAAATAAAAAAAATTGGAGTCAAAATAACTAGATTTATAAAAATTTAATCATATTGAAAAATACAAGTTTTAACTTTTAAAAACCCGGAAAACCCTACTACGTAAATGTACCCCCAAAAAAATGTTTAAAAACAACCATAATTTTTAAAAATTTATCAAAAAAAGAAAAAAAAAAAAATTTTATATCCCGATTACCCCGGAAAAAAGGCCCCTCAAAATTGAGGAAAGTTGATAGAAACAAAAAGTAAATCAAAAGATAAATAGGTATATAGATTTAGTTAGTTTGTACAGATACTCATTATCTTTTCATTTTCAAAGGGGATTACAAAGAAAATTTGAATTAAGTATCATGTTGAGTGTTTGATTCCATATATGTTTTGTACTTATATTTAGAAAAATATTAACAAATTATTAATAATTAGATGATATGGAGATTGGGTTTTGCATATGAATTTTTATTCCCTTGAAAGTTATGAAATTATTTTTAAAATATGAAAAATTTACTGTTTGTTGTATGGTAGATTCAAAAAAAATTGGTTTTTTTGTGTTTTTGGTTTTGGTCATATAAAAATTTGGGAACCTAATTATATAAAACTTGATCAAATTAAATTTGGATCATGTATAAACATTTCCCTTACACAAAATAATTTTTTGCCCTCAATCATACGAAAATAGTGAGAGGCCCCTACAAGGGGTTGATATTTTTAAAGAATATAAAAAAATAATGTTTTAGTATGGTATGCATGTACAATAATTTAAACTTTTTCCCCTATCCCCTAAAACCTAGAAAAATTTAAGGCGGGTTTAAAAGCCTAGTTAAGGATCGGAAGTCTAAAAGCTTCTATTTAAGATAAGTGTAAAACTTTCGGGGCCTACTTACAATTTATACCCTGAAATTTTGGGTTTTTATAAAAACAAATAGATTGTTTTTATTTTTAATACGAAATGTTTTGGGGTTTCTAGTTATATAAGTTTAGATATAAAAATCGAATTTTGAATAGTGTCATATATACTCTAACCCTGATTTTGAAGGACCCTTAAATTTTTAAGTTACCCTTTTAGTTTTTTGGTTAACTATATGTATTTTTCGGGTTGGGGAATATGCCCCTTCATATGTTTGAATTAATTTTTTGTATAGTATTCTTTTGTGGTTAAGGGATATCTCACTAAGCCCCTTAAAAAAGCTTATACCCATGTAAACTTTTGAAAGTAAAGGAAAAACTTGTTTTGTTATACTTAGCCGAAGCCCCCTACCCGAGGTTTAAATCTAGAAAATTTTAGGGGTGTGTGTGTAAGCTGTGTGAAAAAGAGTAGACTTATTTTTAGTATGACTTCTTTTTTATAGTTTTCATAGTGTTTTACATTGTGATATGGGGGGGACTTAAATTTAATGACTTTTTTACAAATGCATAATGTTTGCCCAGTCTTTTGAGACTCTAAAAAACTAAAAATATTACAATTTTTTAAAGCATTTTATAAATCTCATTTTTTATATAATTGTGTTGTGGTATTTTTTTTTATCTATACACCTTTTTAGGTAAGTAATCATAATAGTAGCCTTATATAATTTATATTAGTAGCCTTGTATTTTAAAGGGTCGTCGATTGGAAGTGGGAACCCAAACTAAGTCTTTTTGGGGATATATGGTTTCATAATTTGGCTACCCTCAGATTTTTGTTTAAATTTCCCACCTTTCCCTTTTCATAGTGATCTTTATCAATGTAAAGTGTCATTTTATTTTTTCCTTTTTTCATTTATTGGAGAGATTGTCCCTAAAAAAATTCATGATCAATCCCACTTCAAGTGTATAACTTGACAAAGTTTATATGATGCCCTCCTTTTGGGTTGGCAAGTTTTGTTAAGCAAATCATTGTTTTGTGGTCAATATCAAAAACATTTTGAAATTGACCCAAAGATCATAAATATTTTAAATTTTTACTATAATTTTTGTTTATTTGTACCATAATCCCTGCCCCTTCCCTTTTCATGTGTCTCTGTTGTGGGTTTTCTCTTTTATAATCATGTTGAGTATTTTATGTTATCGTTTTTTGTTTTTCAGTAATTTTCCCCGCTTTAGATGTTAAGGGTACATACGGTGTTTTTTTTACTTTTGGGCTTCACTTTACATTTTTAATCCTATAGGTTGAAAGGGCAAAAATGTGTTTTGGTAATGGTATTACAAGCGTCTTTGGTGTAAATTTTTTTGTTTAAGGTATTATTATATGTATTTTCTAAATAAAAATTTGGGAAAAAAATTTTTTATATAAAAGGTTTAATGTTTTTATTTGCCCAATTTCCTGGGCTACTTAAAAAAAAGGAAAAAAAAAATTTGAGAGGAAAAAATTATATTATGTAAAATATCCTTTTTTATGTTGTTTTTTTTAAAACCAAAAATAAAAAAAGGAAAAGGGAAAAAATTACACATTCATGCTATGATTATACTAATCAAAAATTTTTTTTTTTTTAAAATTGCTTTAAATTTTGAAATGTTTTTTATTGATCATATGTTCATATAAATCCCCAATATAAGTTTATTTTCAACCCAAACAAGTAAAAATCCTTAAAAATTAAATAAAAGCATTCCATAACAATTTTAGGTTTAGCCATAATTTTCAATTAATGGAATAATTAATCTTGATCCCAAAATAAAATTTCCTTGAAAGAAAATTTCAAATATACAAATTAATTTGAGTAAAAATAATTTTATCCTCATTATGCCTAATTTAAAACTGAATTAAATTCTTTTGCTTTGAAACTACAATCCACTAAAAGGGTTCCCCTGATATCATCAAAATAGTATGAAAAAAAGTTAAACATCCCAACCTTCCCAAAATTTAAAACAACAAATGCATAATCATTCAATTAATAATGAGTACCAATTAAAAAATTAAATTTTTCTTCATCAAACCATTTCCCATTTAAACCATACATATGTAAAAAGTTCACAATGAAACCTTACCAAATTAAAAAACAAATTCAATTAACAACAAAAAACCCAAAATTAAAAAAATTCAATTTCATCATCAACCAATTGCATTTTAACTTTACAAAAAGTTTTTTTCCTTGTTATTCAACTCGTTTCAAGCCATTGCAATAATAAAATAAAGCACTTGTTTTCTCAATGATCGATATTAATTCTTCTTGATTTTTAAATTTTTTGAAAAGATATCAATAGTGAGTTTTCACCAATCTAATTAGGGTGAATCCCCAAAAAGGAAAATGTTTTCTTTTTTAGTTGGTTAAAAAAAAAACAAACTCAATATGGTCACCTTTTCCACCTTTTGGATAAGCCCCAAACCTTTTTTTTTCCCCTTAATTTTTTTTGGGGGTTTTTCCCCTACCCTTTCATTTTTTCCCTTTCCCTTTCTTCTTCTTCTTTTTTTTTTCTTCCCCCCTTTCACTATTTTTCCCCCTAAAAGTGTTTTTTTCATATTGTAAAATGGAATCCCAAAATTAAAATTTTTTTCAAAAAATTAAAATTTCATAAATTTTCCAAAAAACCCAATTTATGCAAAATTAAAGAAAGAAAAGAAAGATAAAATATGTTCATTCTTTCCAAACACTTGATTTATAGACGTCATACCCCCTACATATTGGCCCCTTTTATGATATTACAAAAAAAAAAAATTTTTTAAGGGTATCTTTTTCTTATATATTTTTCATCCCCAAACTTTTTTAAATTTTGAAAAAAAAAAGGACATTTAAAGAACAGTTAAAAATTTTATATATTTTATAAAAAAACATAATCCAAAATTAATAAAAAAGCAAAAAAACTTACATATCAAATTTGTTTGTGACTTTTCTCCCTTTGGTCTTTCAAATTTTTTTTTCTTTGTTGTTTTGTATAAATTTTTACAAAATCTACAACTTTTCCCCTTTTGGGGGGGGGGAAAAAAAGATTTTAATTTGGGAAAATTTGCATGTTGTCTTTTATTGAAAGAAATGAAATTTGTAAAAATAACAATGATATTTAACACCCTAAACATTAATAGTAGATTTTATATTGTTATATATTGAAAATTTTATTAGTATTTATTTACCCCTCATTAAAACACTCATATGCCCGCAATATTTTTCTCTCTTTTTTTGTGTTTCCATTCTATAAAGCACCATCAAACCCTTTAAAAAATTACAATTTACATGCTCGGGGTTTTTTCTTTTTTACCTTTTTGGGCTTTCAAAGGTATCTTTTTCCCGGGTTATATTTGAAATTTCATGATTAAAATTAAAATTATCTAAAATTTTTTATTAAAAAAAAATCTTAGTTAAAAGGGGAAAATATTGTGATTGGGTAAAAATTTATTTGCCCCCAAAACCCCAAAAAGATATTTGATTATGACTAAAGCAAGAAAGAAATTTAAAAAAATCAAATGGAAAAAATTTTGATAACAAAAGAAAAGTTTTCAAATGAGATAGAGTCAACAAGAATGGATTAATGAAAAAAGATTAAAGGAAATTTAAACAATGAGAGCATCATTGTTAGAATCTCACTAGCTTTACTCTACGAATAGGAAAAAAAGAAAAAGTCTTTAAATTTTAGTCAAGGGGAACACTTAGAAATTTAAGACAAAGGAAGAGAATTATGGAAAAAATACTTCTTGAATTTGATTATGAATGAAAGAATGATTCTTTGGCCCTTCCCACAATTACCATTTATAATATTTTCTATAATAACTAATTTCCTAACGACTTTTGGGTTTTAAAATTATTTACTTTTTCTTTCTTGACTAAAAATTCTAGGGAAGTTACAAAAAGTTCATTAAGTTGCCTAATTGATAAACTAATCACCCCTAAAAATGAAACTTTAAAAAAGGTTAGCTAGTAAACATTATAAGGGTTGGTTCCTTAGATAAATTTTCCCTTTACCCTTTTAAAAGATCTACAAAATTGCCCCAAGTTTAGTTAAATTTAAAGGCCTATTTTTATTTTAAAATTAACATAAAGGAAATATAATAACTAATTCTTTTTAGCTTTTTATTATTTTATTTATTTGAAAAATAAATTAGGAATTTTGATTCAAGAGAACTTTCTATTCTCATTTCATTTAGGGGAAAAGTTATTACTTGAGGAAAAGGTGGAATTTTTTATTTTCCCTTTTTCTTAGGAAATAACTATCTGGTTGCCTTTTATTTACTTTTTTTTTTTGAATTGTTACGGACTCGGGTCACCCTTAACAATTAAATTACTTAAATGACCTAGTGAGGAGACACAATTTTTTACTGTACTCTTTCTTATTTTTAAAAAATGAGATGTTTTGGAGGGAAAAAGGAGCCCAAAAACCCAGACAAAAATTTATGTGAAAGGGTCTTGTTACCCCTTTTGTTGGACTTAGTTGACCCCTTAAACCCTTTAAATGATGGAAGGGGGCAGATGTAAATTTTTTAAAATTTTTGGGGAAAGTAATAGGAACTTTATTCACATTGAGATTTTATGAGTGAGGGGCCCCTTTTTAAAGGTACCTTACATGGTCCCTATGTACCGTGCCTTATTAACAAAGTAACCCTTTTTGGGAAAACTCTAATTGAAATTTCCTCAATAGTTTATAAGCCTTTTTTTTGGGCAAAAGCGATTTAAAAATGAAATTTACATGATTATGAAAAAAGTGGGGGGAGGAACAACGAAGGATGGGCCCATGCTATCCAACTTTTCAACATATGCTTAATGAATATGGATTTAAAGGATTTGGGCCCCTATACTACCCCTAACCATATAAGAGGATTTGTAAGGGGGCGAAATTATGCTTATTTTTCAAAGGAGAGGATCGATAGATGTTTGGGGCCCTTTGGGGAATCCCCCTTTTAATCCTACCCTAATTTATTTAGATTTTACACGAGCAAAAATTTTAGCATCTGACCATGTTGAAAATTGTTGGATAAATCCAAAAGGTTAAGATCATGAAACCTGGGAAAACGGTTTCAGCTTTGAAAATTAATGGCATACATCAACAAAGTGTCCCTAAATTTTGTCCCATTAGGCTTGGAGTAGTGTTTTAAACAATGCTTTGTCCCCTTGAAGATGTCATGTTTAAATCTTAATCAAACCCCCATTTAAAAGGTTTAAAAACCATTAAAATTAGGATCCCCCTTCCCCAAAATAATAGGTAAATAAATTGATAAACCCTTAAGAAAGAATTAGCTCCTATCTAATCTAAATGTTAATGGGACTGATATGGGAGAAAAAGTTTAAACATCAAAGGCTGAGTTTAGAGGGAGTTATAACCCTAGGGAGGAAAGGGTTTTGGAAACCAACGATTCCCAAGGTTTAAATTTACCCTTTTTGTATGGTGATAAAAACACAATTTTTTTCCCACCATTTTACCATTACTTGTAGACATGAGAATAAAATTTTACACTTACGGGGATGACAATAGAAGAAAAAGGTGGAGTTTGAGCATGAGATTGACAAATGTTTATTCAACATTTTTTTTGGGTTTTTTAAAATTTGGGGAAAAGGGACTTTAACACTTGTTTGAGTTGGGTAGATGAAATGGTTTCTAATGAGGATAATGATAAAGGTATGTGCTTCTATTATTCTTGAAAGAAGTGAAGATGTTGCATTCTAGCTAAAATGCCTTAAAGTGCTACGTCTAGATGGTTTTCCCCAGGGGGTATTTCTATCAGGGTTTTATTGGAATAAGGTGAGTGAATCAATGACTTTAGTAGTTAAAAATAAAAAAAAATTAAAAAACCCCTATTTTAATTTTGGTTCTCATCTTAAAGTAAATTAATCCTACTAATGTAACCCAATTTGGGCCTTTTTAGTTTAAAATGGTGTACTTTGGAGCTCAGTAATCACTAGGGCCCTTTTGTAAAAGGGGTAGTAACTAAAAAAAGGTCCTTTGAAGTATTGGAAGTGGGAATTAAAAATGGTAAACACAATAGTTATGTGAAGCTACTCGGGGGGATATGAAAAGCCCTCAACAAACATGATATGACTTAACACTTCACATGATATGATCATTTAAATTAATTTTAAAATCCACCAACATTAAAACTTGAGTACTCAACAAGATTAGAAATAAATGTAAAAGAAATTTTACTTAGGGGAAAGGTATCTCACAAAAAACAAAATATAAAATTTAATATCAGCCCAAAAATGTAAAATGCCCCTTGCGGGGTATAATAAAAAAAAGACTATTTATAAAATAAAAGGGGCCTTTAAGGGGAAAAAATAAAATAAAAAAAATTAAAATAAAAAAGGGAATGAAGAAAAAGTTTTTTAGTATGTACAAAAAAGGGTTTATTATGACAAATGATGAAAAAGGGAATTTTAATACAAAAAATTTAAAACAGTAATAGACAGGTTTAAATCTAGTAAATTTTTGGGGTTTTTTATAAGGGGGAAACTTGAGGGTTGGGAAAAAGCCTAGAAAAAAGTTTTGGTGGGGATTGGCACTCGGAGTTTTCCCGAAAATTTAAAAAAAGGTCATTTGCCCTTTTTGGGAGGTTGAATGAGTTTGTGCCCCCGCATTTTAAGGGAATTTGCCCCGGGGATTCAATAGTCAACTAAAGGCCCCCCTTGTTATGTTCTGTAGATTGGAAGAGTAGGACTTAATGCGTAAATCACCTCGGCCTCGGCCCCCTAGGCCCAAGTAGGTAATGGGTAGAGGGCCATGCCCCGGTATAAAGTTTTCTCAGCCCCGGGGATTTCAAAGAAGTTTGCCTACGATTCTTCCGTGTACTGGTGCCCCCATCTTTTTGGGAAAGGGTGACAAGAGATAATCCTTTTGGGAAAGATTGTAAGCTTTGGAGACGAGCACGGGCCCAAAAAGGGCTAGAGGGGGCGGTAATCCCCTTTAAAATTTCTTTTTTCAAAATTATCTTACAATTTTTAAGGGAAATAGGTTAAAACCCTTTTTTTAATTTATTTTAATTCTGAAAACCCAAAACCCCCTCTTGTGTCAAGAAAATTTAAGTTAAGACAAATATTGTAGTGGTACATGAAATGTTCCCTTTCCCCAAAAGTAAGAGACGTTTTGGATACATGGCTATTATGCAATTAAGTTAGATATGAGTAAAACCCCTTTCGATAAGGTTGAGTGGGACTTTTTTAAGGGCGCCCTTTTGGTTTTTAAAAAGGGATTTTCTTGCACTTAGGTTTTAAAATGGGGGTTATGGCTTGCCCTGTTTACTGTTTCCAAATTTTGTATAATTTTTTTAATGGGGAAATAAGTGGGAGAAATTGTTCCTTCAAAAGGGGGTTAAGGCAAATGGATCTCCTCTTTCCCTTGCCCCCTTTATTTTAAATGGTTGATGTTTTGTCTAAGGGGGGTTAATTAAGGCCACCTTTTGGGGTTTGTGTAATTTAAGGGAATAAAATTTAAATCGTTTTTATCATATTTTTGACACATTTGCCCTTTTTGTGGATGATTTTTTTATTTTTTTTGAGGCAGAAAGAACCAAATATCATGAATCTACGCTTTTTGTGCTTGATATGTATTTTGGCCCAAATACCTTCAAAGGGTAAACTTTGATAAGTTTTTTTTTAATTTGGTGTTTTTTAGCCCCAATACCCTTGTTCCCGTCCCAAAAAAGAAGTGCCCGGGGAATTTTATACATCTCTTTTACCCAAATTCCTAGCCCAAATAATTAATTCTACCTACTCTTTTAGGGCGCCCCCAAAGAA
>JAMXBC010000909.1:0-12098 GCA_024138005.1 Lumnitzera racemosa | reverse complement strand
GGGCGGACGTAGGGCTGGAATGGCTCATCCAGGAAGTAGGTCGTGAGCAAGCTGTTCGCCATGCTAGGATTGATGACGTGCGGTATCGTTGAAAGTGTCAGAGAGATTGTGTTCTTGTCTGTGCTGCCTAGATCCTTCTTGAGAAGGTTCTCTGCAAGCATGAGCACCTCAGTGTCCGGCCTGAAGCTCTGTACAGCTGCCAGATAGCCCACCCTCTTTGGCAGGAACTTCTGAGAGGACATGACCTCCAGCACATGGAAAGATGCCCAACTCATACGTGTCCCAAACATCTCCAGATAGACCAGCTTCAATAAAGCTATTGCTTTGACGTCCATGTCCTGGCTCTTGATCTCCTTTCGACATTCTCGTATGAGGACTGGATATACTCCCCTCTTGTCCTTTGTGAGCTCGCAACCCACGGTGAGTTGGAGCACATCCTTCTCGAACATCTTGCTCACACAATTGGGTGGTGGGATGTGAGAGCATCGATGTCGTGCTTAGGAGGTTCCGCATGCGCAGCGATATGCGAATATGGTGGCAGGCTATCGTAAGGCTCGTGTTCGCTCTCCATCATCGCAAACGGAGAGTTTCTGGCGTTTGCAGCAGCAGTGCATGTGCTTGTCTGCATCTCAGAAATGACGACTTGTAGTGGACTAAATTCGTGCCTGAGGTCCCCACTATAAACGACAATCACTTACTGAGTCAAGGCTGCATCTTTCTCTTCGACGTAGACGTGCGAGCACATCGAAACGATCGATTCACAGTCTGATCATATCGGCGAGATCTCGAAAGATCAGTCGACGATATCAAAGCAGGACGCAGCTTTTGAATCAGCTACTTCCAGCACTACTGTCACCGAGCCCATACTCTAGGCTCTAATTCCACAGCAACAGCAGCGTTCTTGCCTCGCTACCATGACCGCCTCAATCATGTCGACCTAGCTTGCAGCATCTCCATGGCTCTAGTAGCCGTTGAGTAAGAGCAGGATGCGCAAATGGACAAATATGCCATCAGGGCTGGCCTGCTGTGATTCTGCTGAGGTCAACATACACTTTCAGCAGCACCAAAGATCTTCCAGCTGGACACAGAGGTGGCAGACTATACCACATTAGCGCCAATTGTTCGTTATCAGTCACACATCACGCCAAGGATCTCGCATACCGCGGAGGCTTGATACCTGAGACCGACGGCCATGCCACACACCTGCATCTTCCCTGAACAGTCTTGCAGCTGCCAAGACCTTCACCGGGGTGCAGGCCGATACCCATGCCGTTTGTCGCTTCCTGATCGCATGCACTTGCGCAATACGCTGCCCTGCAGAGCATCCTCTATGGTTTTGTCCAAATGCAGCATGAAATTCCCAGCCAACGAACTCAGACTCCACACATATCTTGATGCGTTGCATTTTGACCAATCAGCAGCACGCAGTTCACTGATAGCCATGTGGACTACACGAGGCTCTGACACTAGACAACTTCTCATCAAAGAAGCCTGCATTGTGAGAGCCAGGGTTGGTCTCACTCACAGAATGCGGCACGACATGCCTCACTTTGCCAGCGGTGCGATTGCTCGAAGGCATCTACACCTCATCGCAGATAGTAGACTGACGTCAAGATGACACTGAGAGGCTGGCGACCTCTTGCGATACGACAGCGCCCCCTGCAACGAGGAGGCAGCTCGTTCTTCGACGTGACTTCCCGGCAATGCCAAGCAGCGTATCAGCAAACATCACATAGGATCTCTTATCAGCTGGGCATCCCGTAACGACCCGCCACACGCCTAGTGTTTGGCGAGCCGATCTTGACTTCAGGCTGTTGAGTCTGAGCAGTCATAAGGACTGCCCTGGTCTGGGGCCAGGATGCTTCTCATCACCTTGTCTTCTTCACTTTCAGACTCTCACAATGTCGTCTCAGAGCTTGGACGATGTGGCTTGCGAGCAACACAGTGTACAATGGTGTTGAGTACAACTATGCCTCCTCATCTTCTTGGTTTCATAGTATGGTCATTTACCTGGCATCGCCTTGCTATACAGCGGCCTCACCAGAAGGACATCAGCATGAGCTTGCTAGTCCAGTCTTTGCTATCTGCGGAATGTATGTGAAGGCAGGCTGCTGAGGCTATGCTAACATCATGACAGAAGCACCTTCCAGTGGATGTTCTGGGGCTACTCACTGGCCTTCTCGTCAACAGCCTCATCCTTCATTGGTGACCTCGCCAACTTGGCAGATGAACGTCGGTGTCCAGCCATCAGCATCAACGTCATTCCAACACTCGTCTACGCCCTTTACCAACTCTTCTTCGCAACCTGCACAGTGCAGCTAGTCATGGGCGCAAGCTTCGAGCGTGGCTCGATCCTATCCTCCATCCTCTTCGCCTTCTTCTGGCTCACCATCGTCTAACTGTCCTGTTGCATGCTGGACCTGGAATGGCAAATGGCTGGCTCTACAAGCTTCCATCATTCGACTTTGCTGGTGGTGGACCAGTCCACATGAACAGTGGCTGGGCGTCCCTCGCATACGCCCTCGTCCTTGGCCCCACGCAAGTCACCAGCTGAGAAGTACCACAGCAAGGCGCACAACACTACCTTGATCTTCCTTGGCACTGCACTCATCTGGTTTGGATGGTTCGGCTTCAATGGTGGCTCTGCTCTCAATGCTAGCATGCAGCTATGATGGCTGCCTTCAACACCAACACAGCTGCTGCCTTTGGTGTCCTTGGCTGGGCAGCTGTCGACCTCATTCGCTTCCGTGGCAAGATCTCGCTCACTGGTGTCTGCGAAGGTGCCATTGCTGGTCTGGTCGGTATCACTCCAGCTGCTGGCCACGTCTCCCTGTGGATCGCAGCACTGATCGGCTTCCTCACAGTGTTGTCTGCAACCTCGCTGGCAACATCAACAAGCTGCTGCGTGTCGACGATGGTCTTGATGTATTCAAGCTCCACGGGCATTGGCGGCATCGTTTGGATCGTTCCTCACAGGAGTCTTCGCACAAGAGTGGGTCGCTGCTCTGGATGGTGTGAGTGTGGCTACTCTGGAGGTCTAGATGGCAACGGCATTCAGATTGCACACCAGCTCGCAGAGATCGCTGCTATTGGAGCATACTCTTTCAGCGTCACATTCGTGATTGCATTCATCTCAAGTTCATCCCTGGCATGAGCTTGCGTGTGTCAGAGTCCACAGAGCTGATGGGCTTGACGCAGGACTGCTTGCTGATGAAACCATTGGTGAGCGATCGATGTTGGACATGGGCTTCCTGTCAGGACGAGAGAGCGATGCATCAGAAAGAGTGGTGGATACAATCAAAATCGCTCCAGAGAAGGTGGCTTAGGGGCCTCCGCTCTCTGGCTCTTTAGCAGATTCTTGACTCCTTCTTGTACCTTGGATTGTAGTGTAGCTTCAGCAGCTCACACTCCCATGCTGTAGTAGCAAATGGATTACTTGCCTCAATCTCTTCGCTCTCAGGATTGAACACGCCATCTCCTCTTCGCTCCTTCTGTGTTCCAAAGTGACCCCAATCTTGGCGCCATGTGTCTTGGCTAGCTGGATAGTGATGCAAGCAGTGCCGTGGCAGTCTTTGGTGGTACATGCAGCGACGCTGATGCAGCTGCTTCGTAAACGCTGCCACACGAGCTGCCGGCACTGCTCTGGTCGCGGTGGAGGCAGAAGTGTCGCCAGTAGTGATCGCAGTAGTAAGACTGTGGTGTAGCAACGTTGACTTTGACGTCGACAGTTGGTGTAGCAAGGCCATTAGGATCCTGGAGATGCATGGCCTTGGCGCTGAGCTCAACATCTGCGTCGAGAGCTAGAGATGGCAGAATGCGGTATAGGTGGGTGACGAAGAAGCTGAGGTCCAAATGAAGGGCGCTCGCTTGTTTCGAGACATCAGCCTGACCTTGCAGCATAGCGAATGCTGTTGTGATACAGAGCAGTGTCTCTCTGACTGCCTTTCTCGCTTCGTGAATGCTGTCATCGATGTCGTCCTCGTTGATGTCCTCTTCTTCGATGGCGCATTCGTTTCAGTGATGAGGTCACGCAGGACCTCAAGCACATCGCCAAAGAAGTCCTGATTGATGAGGTGTGCGTATCGAGCCAGTCCTTCCAGCACAGCTCCTGTAAGTATGGTATCCTCTCTTTGAGCGTACGAAAAGCATGTGACAAAGACAAGCTTGAGCATCTCTGCCTGGTTGCGATCTCGCTCCTCATGTGACACAGCAGCGTCTGCTTGCTGCATCTCCTTCCGACGACCTTTCGCTCCTTCAGGATCTTGCGCTCTCGTTTCGAGCGATACTCTCTCTTCTGCTTTGACCTTGCGCTCGACAGGTGCAGCATCGTCCTTTTCAGTCTCCACCTTGTTGGTGGAAGCCTTGCCTCTGAACTCAAATTCAGCAGTCGTAGATGTAGGAAGGTATTGATCACTCGCTCGTCCATCTAAAGTCCTTGCTCTTGATCATTTTTGACAGCTGGTGACTATGTCAAGCGATACATGGCCATCCTCATCCTCGCGGAAGGTTCCTCGATCGCTTCAATCACCTGTTTGCTGTTCTCTGCCCTTGATGTCCTTGCATGTGAGAGCAGTGCCACCAGAGCTCCTACCAGATCGCCACGAAAGTTGAATGCGGAACGCTCGTAGCCATGTACACAGACAAGTCACTGCCACATTGCCAATGCTTGCTGCTTGCTGATCTGCCAGTCCAGTGTTCCTTGATAGCGCTGTGACGTGCTTTAGGAAGTCCTGAGTACTGCGAAAGCAGCGACTGCTCGTACGTTCGTGCTTCTGACATCCTTGCTGACCTTGGCATCAGCGTCATCTTTGGCCAGCGGTCGTATCCGGTATCCTGGAATGATATCTTTGAACACTGTCAGCTGCGTTGCCAATGCAAGTTTCTGAACCGTAGCGTTCTCTGATATGCCAGCTCCTTCAGCGTGACAACGAGCTGATGTTCTCCTCTGGATTCTCGCTGAGGTGTCCTGCTGCCCTGGCTAGCCTCTCTTTCGCCTGTATGATCTCCTCTTTCGATGATATGATTGGCCTTGCAGGACGACAGCCTCTCGACATCAGCAATGACCTGTCCACTTCCTCTTCTACGGCATCTTCACAACTTCATCCTCCTCTTGCTCAACGACCCTGCCCTCAGCAGTCTTCAACGGCAGCCTCTGTCGCTTCTTCTCGACGTCGTTCTTTCGATTCTGCCTGTAGTCCGCTTCCAGATCGATGTTCGCAAATCCAGGGAGACCATCGCCATCGCTACGGATCTTCCGCCTCTTCCTGCAGGCTCATGAGCCACACTGTGTGGCATGTTGTGTTGAGCGGAAGTGAAGTCACAAGTCAATGATTTTCATGTGACGCCAAAATTTTTGGAAGTCGCGAATCTATGAACAAAATTTAGGAAAGATCAACTGCTTGACCTTCTTCCTCCAACAATACCAGCGATCATGCGTCAACTCACCGAACAGAGCTCAAGACGCTTTGATAAGCTTGGAGCTATGTCGGACGATCGATCAGCAACCTCCTTACAGACACAGTGCCCAGCGCCAACGGCAAAGCAGCGACAGATCGATACGTTTTCAGAATCCAAGGAAACAAGATCTACTACGTCCGCGAGTCGATTGCGAACCTTGCTACGAGCATAGCAAGAGACAACCTCCTTTTGGGCACTTGTCTGGGCAAGTTCACCAAGACTGGCAAATTTCGACTGCACATCACCAGTCTCGACATCATCGCACCACATGCAAGATACAAGGTCTGGGTCAAGGCGAACGGAGAAATGCCATTCCTATACGGTGGACATGTCGTCAAGGCCATGTAGGACGATGGAGTGAGGATACACCAGAGCATCAAGGAGTTTGTGGTCATGAGCATGAATGATACACCACTAGGTTTTGGAGTTATCAGTCGCTTCTGTGGGCAGAGTCAAGGAGGTGGAGCCCACAGTATTGTGGTGTTCAGACAGGCAGATGTTGGAGAATATCTGAGAGAGGAGGACACCTTGTTCACTACCTGAAGAGTGGATAATGGATCTACGACACTGGCTTCTGTGGCCCAACATACACAAGGATGCAGAGACCACCTTCGAACGGCACTGTGGTGCCTGTGAAGCCATGCTCTGGCTGTTGGAAGTATTCGAACAGCTCACGGTAGCCAGTTGGCTTGCGAATGTTGTTGTCGACAGCCACAACTGAGCCAACCTTGAGATGTGGCTGCACGAGCTTCAGGGTTGGAAGTGCCAGCGGCGACCAGACTGAGATTGTCAGCAGCATTCGTCGTCATACGACACAAACTCACTATCAAGCAGAAGAAGTCAATCTGCTCAGGCATTTCTTCTTCAAGGTCTCCAGCAAGTCACCTTCTCGCAGTTCGATCGACTTCTCAACATCATCACCAGCCTCTCTCCAATGCTGTCGAGCCTTCGCTGCCTTACTTGGCTCATTCTCAGTCGCAATTACACTTGCAGTCGTGCCCATAGCCTTGGCATTCTGCGCAGCTGCCAGTGCAAGCCAGATGGTGCTCACACCAAAAGACGTACCGGCTCGACGATGCTAGTAGCTCGAGAGGCTCGCAGGAGGAGGTACAGCAGAGCACACTTGTCTGGGTCCAGTGCTACGAAGCGATCCAGTGCGGCAAGTCTCAGGCTGGTCGCATGCTGATGTACCTGGCTCTTCGAGACTAGCTACATGAAGCTTCTTCAGTAAGAGCTTTCGTAGACGGCTCGGCGACAAGAGTGAGCGTGCGAGATCGACGTCTTCTGTGGTAGGCAATGTTGTAAATAGGACGTAGGTGACATCTGAGTAACACAGCGCTTCAATATATGTTCACTACGCCGGCGACATTGGCTCGTAGGCCAGGTCAAAGTCTCCGAGCTTTGGATCTGTTGTGACGTCTGGTGATCGACGACAGGTACTGACATCCTTCACACTACCATTCTTGCACTCACTTACCACTATGGCACTGACACAAGGTAGCGCTGACCTTGCTGGAAGTCACACGTCGCCCTGTACGATCACATGGTGACCTCGCCTGCTCGCTACCCCTTCGGATACGAGAAGCGGCATATGGTCACACCTCAGCGAGACGGGGGTCAACTTGTCTGCACAAGCAGCATCGAATCAGCATAAGCGGCGGTAGGAGACAAGCCATGCACTCTGACGACGACTAGCTACGGTTGTCTATGCATGAGATGCAATGTGCGTGAGCGCCCATACACCACCGACTGTGCTGCTTAATGCCCTGCAACGATACTGACCGACGGACATTGGACATACGCTGTCCGTTTTAATAGCCATCAAAGTTCGGCCAAACAACTGCCTATCTGGCAGTCGTACTGATCTGGGCAGCACGGTGTGCTTCTCCAAAGCAGACGACCAGCATCGGGACAGGCGAAAGCCCGGATGTATGTCTTGGCCCCCAATCTTCAAGATCGACGTCTTTCGGATCTTGGCTGTTGGTACATATAGGCCATGAAGACATGAGCATGAAGACAGCAACAGAGAAGCAGACCAGCAGAGAGAAGGCCAGAAAAACCAGTAGCCTACCAATCCCTCACCAGATGATGTTCAAGACAGTAGCTGTTGGAGGTGCAACGTCCAAGCTCGGCCCATCGATCGTCAATAAGTTGATTGGTGCTGGCTTCCAAGTAACCATCCTCTCAAGGACAGGCGATGCATACAAGGCCAATCAAGTCAGCAAGATGTCAAGGTTACTATGAGTTCCCTCAACTCCCTGACCAACGCACTTCAAGGCCAAGATGCTCTTGTGTCCATCCTGCCGAATCAAAGCAACCAGAATCTGCTTCATTGACGCAGCCATAGCCGCAGGTGTGAAGCGCTTCATCCCATCAGAGTATGGTGCCAACAGCTGGACGCAATGCCAAGGTCGCGGCCATTGCCACTGTACAAAGTGACAAAGATCCCTGTTCAGCGATATCTTGAGAAGAACGCCGACAAGATCAGCTACACTCCCATCATCTCTGGTCTGTTCCTGGATTGGGGCCTGAAGACTGGCTTCATTGTGAACTTCAAGGGCCAGCTCGCTTGTTCGACAAAGGTGACAACAGCTTCAGCGCCACAAATCTTGCGGACATTGGCCAGGCAGTGGTGGTGTGCTGCAGCATCCAGAGGAGACCATGAATCGTCCAGTATACGTACAGAGCGCAGTATTGAGTCAGAACAAGCTGCTCAACATTGCTGAAAAGCTCAGCCCTGAGGTGAAGCCAACCAGACAGTATGTTGACACTGATCAGATGGGAAGGATGCGTATGTGAAGCTTGCAGAGGAGATCGAATGGCGATGGTTGACTTCATCCTGCTGAGCATCTTTGGGAAAGGCGTCGAGAGCGATTACAGCTCTAGCAATGACAATGCTCTGCTGGGTGTAAAGGAGCTGACGCATCAGCAACTGGAGGAGCAGTGAGGCAGGCCTTGTAATGTCGTTGTCGAAGTAGTGTTGCTCGTTGGCTGTGGTCCTGTAATGCAGCCAGTCCCTTGTGAAGCCACCAGAGCTGCATATGAATGCCCAATCTGAGGCCTCAGGGGGACAATGCTCTTCAGATAAGTCAATGAGGTAGCTTTGCGTACCATCCTGACTGGTCCATATTCGCAAGACAGCATTCTGGCAGTCTGCGTGCCGTCCTGTCCAAGTGTCTTGCAATGCGAGGCAGACGATGATCGATGTTGAAGACGAAAGCGCCGATGCGGCGAAACACCCTTCAGCAGCACCTGTCCTCTGCAGGACCAGCCCCTCAGCTTACCAAAGCTGGTGCCAGACAGACAGGTGCTCATCTTGGTCGTTCAGATCTTGAAGCATGCCAATAATGGGGGAGCAGGAAGATCCTGTCATGTTTCCTGAAGACCATCGTCCGGTGGGAGCATCGAGCACGTCTGGTCAAGGCGAGCGCTTGTGCTCATGGCTTCTGGACTGTAAGGTCCACTGTACCATAGCTGGCAGCTATGCGCAGGTGGGCAGCTGAGATTTGTCCAAACTGATCTGGTCCAGAGGGCACTGTGCTGCATGTATGATGCTGGTAAATCTTGGGCTAGATGTGTATCCTCGTTCTGGAAAGCTGATAGGACCGTCAATAGACTCCATGACCAGGAAGGTGCTCGCCATGCAGGTCGGCTCCACTCTGGTCGCCAAGCCAGCACAATTGAATCCACTAAGCCCTCGGCCACATGCTGCGAGGTACTCCCCCTCCAGTCTGTTCGTGCTGACTTCTGGCGATGGCTCCAGAGCTGGAAGCTTGTCGTTAGCGTAGGTGAGGCTGGTACGAGAGTAGAATTCAACAACGGTGGGCCAAGACCTATTCTCTTGTAGTTGTGCTGCAGATATGACCGCGATTGTCCAGATGGTCATCAGGGAGATGATTGGAGGCTGTCCTACTAGAGCATTGCCAGTACATCCCATGGTCACCAGGTAAAGTGTGCGAGGCGCAAGTAACCTCTCCTGCAATGTCCATGCTCTTGTGCCAAGGTGATTGTCTGCGATGCCTTGATGATCTCGTTATCTTCGTACACGCACGAACAGCGCAAGATCTCGTTGATGCTGTCCTGGTGAGAAAGCCTTTACAGGTGGTCGTTCGCATGCTGAAAAGGGGGCCATGAACGGACTGGGATGTGGCGGCAGCGATGTTGAGGTAGCTCTGTCCATATATCGATTTTAAGATAGCAGACTCCTTCTGCCAGCGTCGTGGTCCCCTTGGACGATGCAAAGAGCATCGATCCAGATGAGTCAATGGCTAACGAGCGTGCGATCCAGATGGCGTTTTCTAAAGATTCTGGCAGCTGCTTTTCGTCGATCCTGTTTGAGAAAGAGCAAAGTTTGTCGCTAACGCAGGCAAAAGAAGTCCTGCTTACCCCAGCAGTAGCTTAGAGTGGCATACTTTGGGCAATCCCTCCACTGAAACGAAGACATCAGCTTAACTTGGGAATGTGAGATCCGTAGAAGACGGCTTGGCTTCGCACCTGCTGTGTCCGGTGGATGCTCCAGTCGGCTATTTGCTGTGTGGTGGTACACTGATGGTTATGAGAACAGTCGTGCAGCCACCTCTTGGCCAGATTCATCCATGATCGCTCCTGGTTGTTAAAGTCTGAGTCTGTCAGCTGGGTGGCATTGCAGGCTGCCACTCACAGCCTGGCGGTACCATCTGACGCTGAGTGATTGATCAGTGAGAGCATGAAAAGTCGCTGAGCCTTGCATCGCCTCGTCCTGGAAGATCAGATACATGCTGGCCATGCCTTCGTTCTGTGTTGAGGTAAGAGAAAGTGATGAGGCAGAGCTTTGTCAAGAGCGTTGAGACGTCGTTCAATTCTTCGCAGGCGATCTAGCATACCGTCCCTGACAGAGATGTCGAAGAGATGAGCAGCATCTGCAGCCCTTCTTCGCAGCGGCTTCAATGTAAAGGCTGTCGCAAAACCACTTTCCATAGCCGTATTTGAGGTGCGCGCCTGGTTGAAAGGTTGGCCAGTCGTTGAACAGAAGCGAACAGCATCGCACATGCATCGGTGATGTCGACAGTGAGCGTGACCAGAGCGATCCGTTCTTCGACCTCAGTTGTATCGATGGGTCCATCTCTTTCCAGAATCTGGTACCATGGCTCTCGTGTGTAGTACGCTCCAGAATCAGAGTATGCGTGATACCAAGCCTGCAGGTCAGGGAGGTCTATGTCGGTAGCGAACATGTGTGGTGGCTGATGTGGTTGTTGATGAGTAGTGGAGGTGATGTGTCATTTGTAGCTGCTGCGCGCTGCTGCCTGCACAGCTTTGCGGGCGGCCTCCCTCGTCAGCTGCATGTTGAGCAATGAGCGATCTGCGTAATTGCTTTCGACGAATGTGGCACCATGCAGGTGCTTTGATGAGTGTGCAAGATGTCACAAAGCGAGAGCATGGTTTGTTATTGTTTAGGCTGATGGACCGTGCGCGGCCAAGGCTGCCGCAGCGCCAAGCCTTTCACTGCTCAAGAATTGTGTTCGCTGGAAGCTATCTCGCATGATATGTAGACATGCCAGCTGAGATGGACCCCCTCCTCACTATCGCCCTCGTGAGTCTCACAGGCAAGCTTTGGGTAGGCTGCCAAGTATGTCCTTGTTCGAAAGGCCCAGTTCTTGCTGTTGACGAGCTCAATGTCGTAGCGAGACATCACACTAGCCACAAGCTTCTGCATCTGCACGTTGGCAATGTGCTTTCCGATGCATGCGCGTCGACCAGCGCCAAATGAAATCAGCCTCGTGTAGTCTGGTCACTCTGGCATTGTAGCCTCCTCTGACTCATCCTGTCGCAGCCATCTTTTCAGGCTTATTCGTCGGCATCAGGTCCCAGCGTGGCCAACATTTTTCTGTACCACTGATGCTGCACAAGCCACAATTGTTCCAGCAGGATAGAAACCCCTGATATCACTGCCCCAGCTGCAGGGACAACACCCTCAAGAGGGAGTTATTGAGGGTCGACATCTGAGACTTTCGTTTGGGACAGCTCCTAGGTATGGGAAGCTTTTGGTCTGCGCATAAGATACGGGACAAGCTGAGTCTGCATCCAGCTCTAGCTGCAACTTCTTATAAGCTGAGGGTGAGTGAGCAATTCATAGAAGAGCCCAGTGAGAGCGATAGCTGTTGTGTCAGCGCCAGCGACAACCTGCCATCGTCAACTTCATCACTGTAGCAACTAACCACTTTACCAGTCTGCAAGGCCAACAGCAATCTGCTGATGTCAGCAGCATCCTTGGCATCATTGGACTTGACAGCATCCGCAGCAAGTCTCGCGGTGATCGCTGGTACGAGGCGCTCTGAGACTTTCTGCATCAGCGTAGCCACAAAGGTTGTCGAAGGTCACGAAGAGATTTCTGATCTTGCCGTGCGCATCTTGCCCAGTAGCTCGTCAAGCCAAGGCATCTGTGAGTGATCGCATGATATCGAATGCAGTCCTTGTATTTCGATCATGGAGTTGAAATCGCTCTGCCTCTCTGCGTAGCCATATGGTGATCCAAATGTGAGACATCCGATGCCATCGTATGCGAGGTACAATTTGATGCAGAAATCGACCACTTGGCCGCTGTCTGCATAAGCACAAGCTTGCGCAGAAGAGTTGTGATGACATCGTCAAGTCTATCTTCATAC
>JAMXBC010000908.1:0-12099 GCA_024138005.1 Lumnitzera racemosa | reverse complement strand
TATTTTTTTTTTAAAAATTTTTCATTTCTCCCATCTTTTTTAAAAAATTTAATTTAAAATTTATATTTTTAATTTTATTTTTTGTAAAATTTTAATATTTTTAAATTTTAATATTTGCCCCTTAAAAATAAATTTTAAAATTTTATGTTCCTGGGACTAATTTAGGTAGTTAAATTTTTCTTTTTCCCTTCAACTTTTTGGGGGGTTTAGGTCCCTTAGTCATTTTTATATTTTTTCTTTGGCAATAAAGGTTTTATAATTTTTTAAAAATTTATTTAAAATTTAAAGATAATTGCCAATGCCACAAAAATATTCATTTTAAAATTTTGAATCTTACTTTTTGACTCTTTGTTTTAAATTTTAGAATTTTTTTTAAATATTTTAACTTCTTGTGATTTAAAAAATTTTGTTCTTTTTTTTTAAATGAACTTCCCTTTTTCCCTTTAAAATTTTTAACTTTTTAAAATAACGTTTTTAGACTAAATAAATTTTTTTTAAATATTTTTAAAAATTTTTTGTAAAACCTTAATTAAACATTTAATTTTAATTTAAACATCCCAAAATTTTCATAAAATTAAGAAAAACCATTCTTTTTAATAGCTGCCTAAACCTTTAATTATTAAAAATTTTGCTTAAATTTTTTAGTTCAGTTTTTTTGGGGGATTGGGGTTTTTTAAAAACATAGCGAATCATTTTTCTTTAAATTATTTTCCCCTTCTTTTAAAATTTTATTTGGGAAAGGGCTTAATAAATTTATTTCATAAAGAATCTTTTTTAAAAATAGTCCCCTATTCTAAACGGATCTAATTTTAAATTTAGGAAAAAAAAAAATTTAAAAAAAAAGTTTCTTGCCAAATTTTTTACCCTTTTTTAGGATTAAATTTTTTAAATATTTTTATAATGGGGGCCACCTTATTAAAGGTTTTGGTTTTTTAAAATTTTAAAATTTTAGTTTTTGGGTTTTTTAAAGGTATTTTAAAATTTTTTTCCTTAATAAAAGGTTGTTACTAAAAAGCAATTTTTTAATTTTAAATTATTTTCAAAAACTTCTTTCAAATTTAAATAAAACTAAATTGAAAGGGGTTAAAATGATTTCTTTAATAAAGATTTTAAACTTTGTCCCTTATAAATCCAATTTTTATTGAAAATAACCTTCCCTTATTAAAAATATTTTAATTAATTTTTTTTTCCTTTTTCAAAAAGACTTTAATTTTAAAAATTAAATCAAAATTTGGGTTTTTATCTTTAAAAATTCTTCAAAAATTTAAATTCAAAAAGGGAATGAGAAGAAGTTTTATTTTTGTAAAAGGATTTTGATAAGCTTTATTGGGGGAAAGGAACACCATTGACGAAAATCAAAATATTTTCTGCAAAGCAAAATTAGAAATTTTTTCTTTTTTGCCCCTCCCCCCCCCAAGAAAGGGTGAAAATAAATTCATTAGTTCTTTTTTCTTCTTTAATTTTTTGCATGGGGAAAACCCCATTTTTTAGAAAAAAAAAGTAGGGAGACAAAGGGGGTCGCCTTCCCTAAAACCCTTAAAATGTTTGAAAGTACCCCTTTAAAAGTCTCCTTTAAATATTGATAAAAAAAATAGTTTTGTTTTGATACACATGCCATGATTCACGCAAAATTAAATTGGGGGAAGCAAAAATTTTTCAAACAATTGCTCTAAAAAACTCCTTTTTGATATTGTCATAGGCTTTGATAAAGGGTTTTCCTTTAAAATTTACACTTTTCCCTTTGTTTTTTTAAGGGGTTTGCCCCTAAGGAGCTTATGGGCAATAAAGGATATTGTCAAACAATTTTTTTTTCCCTTTAAGGGAAAAGGGGGGTTTGTTCCCTTCCCACCAAAAGGGTTGGAAAGGGAAATTAGTTTTTAAAATGGGTTTTTGGGAAATTTAATTTTCAAAATCACCGGGTAAAAGGGTGTTCCCAGCAAGTTAAAAGTCTAAATTCAAAAAAAAAGAAATGATTTTTTTCTTTTTTTGGGAACTAGTGTTTTAGTTAGGAAAGAATTTCCCCTTTTTGGGAAATTCTCCTAGATGCAAAAAAAATTTCTTTGATTGAAAAAATTAGACATCATCGCTTATAATGAAACCCATGTATCTTTAAAAAAAATTTGCCCCCATATCCTAGCCTTGGGCTTTTGCCCCTGGCTAATGACCATAATACTTTTGGGGGGACTTCCCGTTTTTAAACTGGTTTTTATTAAGGTTTAACCCTCTGGGTTTAAAAAATTTCCCTCGTCCCAAATTTAAGGGTCCCCCCAACAACTACACCCAAAAAGGGAGGGGAAATTGTTCTGTGAGAGCAGTTTTGGGAAGTACTGAACAGCTTGGTTTTGATAGATTCCATAAAAGACTTCCTCTCACCCTTATTTTTCTCTTTTTAAAGCTGAAGAAATTTTTTTATATTCCCTTTTTTTCAACGAATTGAAAAAAAACTTTTTTTAATCCCCCAACTTAAGCCCAAATGGGCTTACTTTCGGGCCCCAAACCCCAAAGTTCCCTTCAAAAAGCAATTTAAATATAAAACTTGTCATCCCCAATGTCTTTCTTTGTTCCTTTTGTTTTGGGGGGGACGTTTCTTTTTTAAGATTTGGGATTGAAGAAAGGGCTTTTCCCTTTGGGGCATTTATGATTCTTTAATATTTTTATAAAAAATTTAGACTTTTTTGGGGGTTTTCTTAAGAAAAACCCTTTTAAAAGGCTTCGGGTTTTTTGGGAGCTTTGAAATGGTGGAACCCTAAAAAATTTTAAAAATTCCATGCTTTCCTTTTCAAAATTTGCAAAAGAATTTTTTCACTCCCCTTCCAAAAATAAAAAATTTTGAAAAAAAAGGTCCCCTTGTTGCATTTGCCCTTAAGATATTAAGCTTCATGATAATAGGACACATTAGTATTATATATCCAAATTCAAATAAAAACAAATTTGTTATGAAATATATTGGAAAAAATTTTGCTCAAAATTTTTAAAATTCAATTTTGGGTTTTTGCAAGTTTTTCAAGATTCGTTGGGCTTTTTTTTGTTGAAAAAAATTTAAAAATTTTAAAAATATTTTTTTTGGGAAAAATGGTTGGATATTGTGGATAAATTCAACCCGGGTTTTTCAAGGGGGGTTTTATTTCAAAATTTTAAAAAAATTTTTTAATAAGGAAATATAATTTTTTCCCAATTGTATCAAAAAAAGTTATAATCATGTGTTGGGCTATTCTTGATGAGTAAGATATACGAAAAAATTTGGCCCTTTTTTTTTTATGTTTAACCATAATTTTTTAAGTTTTGAAATTCACAAATCAAAAGAGAGTCAAAGTAAATTTACATTTGTACAGCATTCATATTTGCTCAAACTTGACAAAGAAATAGATCAGGGGACACATGCGTTCAATTTTTTCAAAAAATTGGGTTTCCCTTTTTTTTTGGGATGTTCCCAACAACAAGATAATTTTGTTTGAATAAGACCCTTTTTGGGGAAAAAACTACAACTAGCCTTTTCACAAAAGGGTTTTTCAATTTTAATTGAAGTTGCATTAAAATACCAAAAAAGATTTCCTTTAAATTTTAAAAATTCATTGTAAAAATTCCCATTTCAAAATTTTTCAGAAATTTTGTCATAAATTAGTTAGAAAAAAAATCGGAAAAAAATTCCCTTTATTTTCATTTTTTACTTTTTTTTCGAATATTGTGAGAGATCTTTTAATTTTATTGTCTTACTTTCTTGTAAACATTAAATTTAATTATATTCGAGTTAGTGGAGGTTATGGGTTTTCAAAATTCTATGTTTTTTCTTTAAAGGGTAGTTTTGTAAGATAAGATAGAGAAAGGGGATTTGGGTATCATTGTAACCTCTATTTCATTTTTTTTTTAGGAAAAAATTGGATTTCAAAAAAAATTCTATGAGGAGGGGGTGGGTCCCCGTAGTAGAGCAAAAGAGAGTAGCAACAAATGGGCGAAATCTTTTTTCCCCCTTATTCATTTAAAATTTTTGGCCAAATTTTTTTTTTTGATTTTTTGTTTTTAGACCCAAGGGTTTAAAATTTCAAAATTCTATTTTTTTTTTGCCCTTTAAGTTATCAAGAAGGGGAGTTATTTTAAAAAAAAAAAAAAAAAATTTTTTTCTTTGCAAAAGAAATCAATTACCCCCTCCTTCATATCTTACATGGGCCCTACTTTTGGTTTTGGGAAAGTGATAAAACACCCCAAAAATTTACTTTGTGATTACTTCCTTTAAAATTTTTAAAGGGTGGGTTTTTTATCCTTGATTTCATAAATTGCCAAATTTAACCCCTTTAAATTGAAAAAAAAATTTTTTAAAATTTTTATTTTTGGTGTAAAAACATTTTTTTAAACTAAGAGTGGGTTTTTTACACTAAAAAACAAAGTTTTAAAGGGGTTATAGCTTATTTTTTTTAATTTTGAAATTTGAGGGTCCCAAAAACCCCAAAATTTTGGGAATTTTGGAGGGTAATTTGACCAAAAACCCAAAATTTGGGAGGATTATTTTTCATTTTTCCTTTTTTTTTAAAAAAAAAAGGCATGTCATTATCACATGAGTAAATCAAGTGGGAAAAAGTATATTCATTAAATTTTCAGCTTGGGAAGGTTTTTATTCTTTAACAGTACTAACCCCCTTTTTGAAAATTTTTGGGAGACATTTATAAAGGTTAAAATTTTTAAAGGGGTTAGGGCGTCATTTCCCAAAAAAGATGTTAAAAATTTCAAGAACTCCTCTTTCATTCAAAAAGAAATCAAAAAGGCTGAATTGAACTCAAACCCAAGAATTTACTTTTTTCTACATTACAACTTTTTTAGTTCTATTTAATCTCATTTGTGGTACAATTGAGAAAATCTGGGAAAACGTTGGTTCCCAAAACCCATGAAGGGACGGATAAACCCTTAAAAAGACAAGGGGTTAATCTCTTGATGCAATAATATGAACATTTTCAATGCTTTTTCCCAAAAGAAAAATTTAAAGGGTTCTTTTTAAAATTTCCCTTTTCTGCTATTTAAATAAGGGGTTTTTCATCTCTTGAAAAAAAGATGAATGATGTAGATTTTTTAGGAAAATGCTAAGGTTTTCCCTTGGAAGGGGTTGGGAACCCAAAGAAAACAACTATTAAGGAGCATGTAAAAAGGCAAAGTTCAGTCAAGTTAATTGTGCAGCAAGTTGATGGCTTATGCAAAAAATTCCTCAAAATTGAAAAAAGTGTCAAAGATCCAAAGAAAAAAGGGAAAAGCCTTTAAAGCTAGGAAGTAAAAAAATGACTCAAAAAATGAAGAGTCGTCTAATAAGGGGGAAAAAGATGTTTAATTTTTAAAAATGTTTGAATCATTTTTTTAAAAAAAAGGAACAAAATTTTTTTCTAAAAAAATTTTTTATTTAAAAATGGTGTGGGTGCAAGAAAAAAGATTTAAAAAAAGGAAGAAAAGGGACGACAAAAAAGAGAAAGAAGGATGTGCTATGAAAACAAAAATTCTTAGGGGATATTTATGTTATGATGTGTTTAAAACCCCATCAAAGAAAGGATAAGTATAAGAAAAAAAAACAAGTTTTTATGAAAAAAATAATTTCCCTTTGATGGTCCCAAAAAATAAGTAAAAGGTTTGAATTTATGAATCTAAGGGAAATAAAAACTATATTGATGGCACTTTCTAAGGTATTCCCAAAAAAGACATTTTGGGTCACTGGGGTTTTCCTAAAGTTAAAATGTACTAAAATAAGTAAAATTTTTAAAAGGGTCTTTTTAAAGGCCCAAAGATAAGAAAATTTTAAAAATTGATAATGAAAGTAGGCCTTGGAAGAAAAAAGTTTGCTCTTAAATCAAACAAAAAGGGGTTAGAAGAAAAAGGGAAATTTTAAAAAAAGATGTTGAAAGGGTTTTCTTTTTTAGGGAAGCGTTAAAAAATGAGAATTTTATATTTAAAAAAGAGTTTAAAAAAAATTTTAAAGGTTAAGTAAATAATTTTTTCAGTTTTTAAATTTAAAATACTTTCAAAAAAAAGATAAAAATGATAAAAAAACTCTAGTTGCCCCCATTTCATGTCAAAATGTTAATTTATTTTTTAAAAACCCCATTTAGAAATTCCCAAAGTGGTGGGAAACATTTACTACAAAAAGAGAAAAATATTTATAAGAAACCAAAAAAGGGGGTATGATTTAAAAAAAATAAAGGATAATAAAGAAAAAGGGAAGATTATTGGTAGATCAGAAAGTCAAAAAGAAACCCTACTGATTTAAAATAGAAAAAGGGATCCACCCCCATAAAAGGATACTTCAAAAACCAAAAAAAAAAGTATGTTTGAAAAGTATCAACTTTAAGTTCAAGGAGAGGGGGGTTTAAAATTTTTAATTTTTTTAAAAAAAAATTTTTTTTTTTTACGGCCAAAGGGGGGGGGGGGGGGGGGGGGGGGGGGGGGGGGGGGGGGGGGGGGGGGGTTAACCTCCTTAAATTAAAAAGGGGACAGTCTTAACTCTAAATTAACTCAAGTACTCTTGTAAATTTTTCGAGGCAATGAAATAAGTTAAAAAAAAAAAATTTTTTGAATTATGAAAAAGGGAAAATTTTATCCCTTAAAAAAAACCCAGAAATTTGATTGAAACCTAAAAACCCTACGAAAATCCCAAATTTCCCATGTATGTTAAATACCCAAAATTTTAACTCAAATTCAATAAAAAAAAATTAAACGAACTTTTAGTTTTTAACATTGAATTAATTTACCTAATAGTAAAAAAACCCTAGTAAAAAATTTTTTTTTCGACTAATACGTGTAATGCGTAAAAATTTTTTAAAAGAATACATTTGGGGATAACTTGTAAAAGTTAAAACAAACGAATTTAAAAATTTAAATTTTTTTAAAAATTTATAAAGGGTTTTAAAAAATATTTATTAATTTTCTATTTTTTAAAATTTTTATTTTGGGGGTTTTCCCAATTTTTCTTATTTTCCCTTTTTCCCTTTTTCCTTTTTCCCTTTTTTTCTCTTTCTTTTTTTCCCTTTCTTTCTTCTCTAATTTTTTTTCTTCCCCGTAGGTGGCTTCCCAAATTTTTGTGTAGCTGCTCATGTGATTTATTATTTTCTCATTTTTTTAGTTATATTGGGTGAGGACAATTACCTGATAAGCTTAAACACAAACCATTTAATGCTTTTTATTATCCCTTTTAAATTTTTTTTTTTATTTCCCCTTTTCTTTATTCTAGTTCAAATTTGTCCTGGACATTTTTTCTTGTTTTTTTTTCAAAAAACATCAATTTCACATTAAAAAAACTCGACTGAAAAAAATCCCCTTCACTTTTCCTTTTTTTTATTTTTTAAATTTTTTTCCCAACCTTTTTTTTTTTTTGGTTTTTTTATCAAAAAAGGGGGAAAAAAAGGAAGCCCCTTGAAATAAATATACATCACAACATTTAAAGGATTTTAAATTTAAACAGCCTTTTTTTCTAAAATATTTTTTTTAAAATTTATGTACCATGTGTATTTTTTGTTTTTTGTAGAAATATTTTTATTTAAAGGGTGTTGGATCTTGGGATTAAAATTAAATGTACATGAAAGGAATTTTAAAATGTTTTTATTTAAAAACAAAAAACATAAGGGCTACTCTTTATTAAAATTAAAAGTTTTATTGGATTTTGCAAAAAAATTTAGGTTTGAGGAAAATTTGTTTATAAGTCCCTTGTACATGCACCCTACAAAAAATAATATAAAATTAAAGTTTTTTTCCTTTTGAAAATGTGTGTTTGTGTTTTTTGTGTGTATATATATATAATATATATATTATAAACATTAAAACCCAAAAAAATGTATATTAATATATTTATTTAAAAAACAAAATTTTTAAAAGAAAGTACATGTAAATAGAAAGTAATATTTGGTATGTATATTTTGGGATACTATTTGTAAATATATATTGTATTTTTATTGTATGGGTTTTTATATATATATGTGAAGGTTTTATGTAATATATATATATATTATAAATTTTTATATGTTCTTTTTAATAAATTTAAGTAATTTCAATAAATATAGATATATATGTAAATTTTGGCTGAAAATGTAAAAAAATTATAAGTATAAAAAACAAAAAAAAAAATTAAAATATTAAAATATACCCAAAACATATAACATATGAAATAAATTTAAATTATATTACCCAAAATTTTTTAAGTATACATGTACGTAAAAAAATAGTTAAAATTTTGGTTTTAGAAAAAAACCCTATATAAGTTTATTTTTTAAAAATACATGTATAATATACAAAAATAGTAAATTTTTTTAAAAAAAGTAAGCTAATTATATATTATATAAAGAAAAAATGCCATAGGTTTCAAAAAGGAAAAAACGAAAAATTTTAAATTTCAAAAATTTTAAAAAAAATTTAAAAAAAATATATTTATTCCAATTTTTGTAAAAAAAGGAAAAAAGGCCCAAAATTGAAAACATTAAAAATTTTGGAAATTTACACAAACAATTTCCCTTTTTTTTTTACGTCCCGCATTTTAAAATTTAAATTTTTTTAAATTGGTTAAATTTAAAAAATAATAATAAAATAAATTTAAATTTAAATTGGGGAAAAAAAAGAAAAAAAGTAAATGAATTAAAAAATTTAACTCCAAAAATAGGGAAAATTTTGAAAATTTTAATTTAAAAAAACTAAAAATAAAAAATTGTAAAATATAAAAAAATTTGAATTTTTTATTAAAAAAAAAATATGCAAATAAAAAATTTTAAAAAAATATTTTTTTAATTATTTAAGTCAAAATAATAAAATTTATAATATTTTTCATCCTAAACGAAACTATAGGGTTTTTTTAAAATCTAAAAAAGAATCCACAAAGGGAAAAGGTTTTATTCAAAAACGTAAAAATTTTACTTTAAGTTTAAAAATCAGAGTTAAAATTTAAAAAGTTTTACACGATTAACGAAAAAACTTGAATTTTTTATTCACAAATTTTTAAAATAGGGTTTTTTATTTTAACCCCAAAAAAACTTTCTATTTTCTTTTTCCCAAAATATTTTGGTAAAATTTTGAGATCGAGACTGATCACTTTAGATTACTATGAACCTTAACATTATTGACCCGGGGAATACTCCCCAAAGACTCTATATATATTTTTGGGTGTAGTTATTAATAATTGGATGCCCTAGAAGGGGGTTTTACTTGATATGAAATTGTTTTGTTGAAGGGGGAAAAAAAGGGGACAAAAAACTTAAGACAAAGTATTGTTGGTGCATAAAAATTTCAGAAGGGGAAATTTAAATTTTCTATAATTATGAATTTATTACATAAATTTAAAAGGCCCTTTTTTGGCCCTTTTAATCCCCTATACCCCATTTTTTTAAAAAATTTAATTTCAAACGGGTTTTAAAAAAAACCTTTTAAAATTTTTTAAAATTTTTTTTTTCCGGACCTTAAAAATTGTGAAAACACTTTTTTTTTCCCAACTTTCATATTTTTTTGTTTTAATTTTTTTTAACAAAAAAAAAAAAATTTAAAGCCTTTTTTTAAAAAAAAAAGGTCAAGAAAAAAAAAATTTTAATAAGGGGGTTAGGTATTACTTTAAAAAGAAACAACCAAAAAAAATTTTTTTAAGGTTTAAAATTTTCCCTTTTTTTCAAAAAAAAAAAAAAACCCCTTTTTTTGGTTGAAATCCTAAATGAAAAAATTGGGGGAAAAATTTTAAATTTTAAGGCTGAACCCAAGGAAGGTGGGAAATTTTGTTTATTTTTTTTTTCCCTAAAAAAGCAAAAAACCTTTAAAAAAAAGGGAAAAACCTTTTGGGTTAAAATTTTTCCCAAAATGCATTTTTGGAACCTTTAAGGGTTAAAATTTTACAAAAAATTAAGGGGGTTTTTCCCCCCCCCTTTTTTTTTTTTTTGGAAACCCCCTTTTGAAAGCTTAAAAAAATTTTTTTTTTTAACAAGAAGCAAGCCCCGGGGGGTTACATCTTAATATGGAAAGCAAATTTTTAGATTTTATGGTTTCTCAAAAGAATTTTAACCCGGAAAAATTAAAAATTGGGGTTATTACAAAATTTCCATTTGTTTAAAGGAGAAAAATCCGAAATTTTTTCATTCTTTTCCCCTTTTTGAAAAAAAAAACCCATCTTTTGGGGTCCAAAACAAAATTTTTGGTTTGGAAAACTCCCCTATTTTTTAATTAAAGTTTAAAAAAAGTTTTTTTCCAAATTTTTGGGGGGGGGAAAAAAAAACCCCCTTTTTAAATCAAAAATAATTTTTTTTTTTTTAAAATAAAAATTTTTTGGCAAATTAAATTAAAAAATTTTTTTTTTATATTTTTTTTTTGGGGTTTTTCGGCCAAAAAATTTTTTTTTCAAAAAAAAAAAAAAATATACATTTTAAAATAAAAATAAAAATACTACCAAATATAGGAATTTTTTCCTTAATTGATTTTAAGGGAAATTTTCCTTAAAAAATTTTTTAAAATTTTAAATAATCCTTCTTTTTTAGTTTTTTTTTTATTAATTGAAAAAAAAATCCTTTTTATGAAACCCTCCTTACCTATAGGGGGATGTTTTTGGTTTGGTTTCTTTTTCCAATTAAAAGAAAACTTTTTGAAAATTTAATCATTTTTTTAGAATATAATTTTTGTTTTGGTTACAATTTTTAATTTTCTCCAAATGAGGTTTTTGGGGCCAAAATATAAAATTAAATACAAAAAAGGGTTAAAGGTTTTCCCCCCCTTGTTGACCGGGAACTCAATAAAATTTCAAAAATAAGCAGTTTCATGTTAATTTTTTCCCCCCAACAAAGGGAAAAAAAATTTGTAAAAAAAAAAAGGGTTGGGTTTTTTTAAAAAATCTAAAAAAGAAAAAATTTTTTGGGGGTTTTCATCAAAATTTTTATTAAAGTCCTGGGTTTTTTAAAAGGTCCCATTTATGGTTAAGCCTTTTTTAAGGACGGGAAAAATTCTTCCTTTCAAAAAAAATCGAAATTTTCCCAAAATTTAAAAATAATAGGGAAATTTAAAGAACCACTTTTTTGTTGCCATTTTTTTTTAAACAACTTTTTAAAGGGGCATTTTCCCATTTTTCCCATAAGTACATAATTTAAAAAATTTAATAAATCTGTGTTTTTATAAATGGTTTGTCAAATGGTTGGGCCTTGCATACAATCTTTTCGGTTTAAAAAAAAAATTGCTAATTTTTGCAATTTTTTTTTAAATTCCCTTTTTTTTCTTTAATTAAAATTAAGAAATTATAATTTTAAAATTCCAACAAAATTTAACCCTTTAAAAAAAATTTAAATTAGGAAAAATCAAAATTTTTAAAAATAAAAAAAAAAAAATTATTTGGATAAAAAAATTTTTTTACAAAAAAGTTTTTTTCTTTGGTGAAAATTTTCAAACAATTTTTTAATGTGGAAAAAGTTTTTTTTTTTTAAAAAGTTTTTTTCCCTTTTTTTTTTTTTTTCCCCATTTATTTCTTTTTCCCCCTTTTTTTTTTTCCTTTTTTCCCCAATTTTTCCCCTTTTTCTTTTCCTTTTCCCCCCCCTTTTTTTTCCCCCCTTTTTCTTTTTTTTTAAAATTTTTTTTTTCCCCCCCCCATTTTTTGGGAAAAAAAAAAAAAAAAGGGGGTTTGGGCTTGGGGTTTCCCAACAACCCCTTTTTAAAGGTTTTTTTTTTGGTCAAAAAAGGAAACTTTCAAAAACTTTATTTGGAGTTAACAATAGCCCCCAATGGGTTTTTTTTTTTTTGGGAAAAAAGGGTTATATAAATTCATTTGAAACCCAAGGGTTAAAAAAAATGGGCTTCGGGGAAAAGGGGAAAATTTATTTGAATTAGGGGGGAAAAAAAAATTTTTTTTTCCCCCTTTTTCAAACCCCAAAAAGAAAAATTTAAAAAAAACCCATTTTCTTAAAAAAGAGCCCATATGAACTTTCAAAAAAAAAGGGGGTTTTTCCCTTAAACAAGAAAAATTTTTAAATGTTTTAAAAAAGGCCCCAAATTTTAAAAACCATTTGGGGGGGGGTTTTTGGAAAATAGAAAATTTTTTTTATTTTTTTCAAAAAAAGGGTTGGGGGGAAATTAAAATTTTAATCCCAAAAAAAATTTAAAATTTTTAATTTTTTTATTTAAATTTTT
>JAMXBC010000907.1:0-12115 GCA_024138005.1 Lumnitzera racemosa | reverse complement strand
GTTGAAATTGAAATAATTGTTTCGTGTCTTTTTCCCTTAATCTCCTTTTCCCTCTTTCCCCCCTTCCAGTAAAGAGAAAGATAAAAGTAGTAATGGTAGTTTGGAAGACAAAACCTTGACAATTTGTTTTCTCAATAGATTAAGGTATTTCTTCATAACTCTACTTTCTTCCTCATTGACTTGCTATAATGTTCTTATGGGTGAATTTAATTCACCATAAATTATTTGAATCAAACTTGTCCTTACATGATGGTATGCACACTATGTATACAATGATCTCAGGTACAAAAATTAATCATTTAGTTTATTAGGGAAGGAACTAATAACTCTTGAATGCAATATTTCGTAAAAGTAGACAATGCCAAATCACCCATTATATCATGCTTTCTCATGTATAGCTTTTTTGAACCTATTTCCTTAGGTAAATGAGTGGGACTTAAATTAACACATACAATGATCTCATTTCTAGGGGACTCTCTTAAATATTGAATTTCATAAGATTAACTTAGTGTTAGTAAACCTTCATTGAAGACCAATTACACAAGGATTTCACTTTGTCTTCTATTATTGATTCTAGCTACTTAAGAAAAAGAACTCCATAAAACTATGGTGTATTGATTAGATTGTATGTCAAAGAAGGAGAAGTGTATTATAAAGTTTGTTAAGCTACTGTTACATTAGCTTTTATATATAAGAAATATCTGTAACTAACTAATCCAATGGAATGATGACACTTGTACTAACAAAGATTGTACATGTAGAGCAAGAGAAAAAGAGCAAGAGAAAATACAACTAATGTAATCAAAAAATAAAATAAGCAACGATCTTAGCACCCTCATCTCTTCTCAAGTTAGAGTTGCCTTGAATGAAAACTTGGTCTGAAAAGGGAGAAGCTATTGTACGTTAACAAGCTTTCTTACGAAATTAGCCACTACATCTTAGAGGAGATGTAAGAAACTTTCAAGAAACTAGAAGTAATATGTTCGCAAAGGAAATGTACATCCACATCAATATGTTTGGTCCTTACATATACACATGGATTGGAGGCACTTAAGATAATGGACTTATTATCATAATAAACTTGAATTGGAAGCAAAACTTTGACACCTAATTCTCGAAGAATATAAGAAGTCTAAAGAATTTCCTATAATAGCTAGATTGTGATATTCAGCTTCAACGGATAAGCTAGAAATAATAGACTATTTCTTATATTCCAAGAAATCAAGAAAGGGCCAAGCATAAGACAATATCCAAAAATGGATCTTCTATCAATTGTGTTTTTGCCTAATCTAAATTGGTATAAGCATGTAAAAGAGCCTAAATGTCTTGACCATGCTTTGACATGTGTTGACTCAAAGCATGGACAACAATGTTGATGTTCGACCTAGTGAGATTGATATAGGACAAATGCCTCACTAATCAATGAAAATAAGAAGGATAAAAAATCAATGTTCCTAAATCATCTAATAGATGTAAGCCACTAGGAAAAGGAAAGTGAGTAGGCTTAGCTAAAGTTAGGCTAGTTTCTTCCAAAATGTCCTGAATAAACTTCTACTGACTTAAAAGGCAACTAGTAGGTGATCTACAAGAATCTAACCTAAGGAAATATCTTACAAGACCTAAGTTTTTTAAATAAATGTAGAATCTAACATAGGATTTGAAATCAATAATAAGAGACTCATTTGAACCCGTCAACAACATATCATCCATATAAAGAAATACTACAACAAAGCCTCGCTACAAATTTGGTGAAGAGTGAGTAATCGTGTTTAAATTGTGGAGTTCTTCATTAATTAAGAAGTTTTAAATTTCTAAGTTCCATTATCTTGAGGCCTACTTAAGTCCATATCAAGACTTTTTGAGATGGTAAATTTGATTAAGTTTAGCTTTACTATAACCTTTGGGAGGATACATGTATATTCATTCATTAAGATGGCCATGCAAAATTGCATTATTTGCATCATTTACATCATTTTGATGTGTTGGCTAAGAAGAATCAATGGGTAACAATAAGAAGTATACATACCATGTTCAATTTGGTTATTGGAGAAAAAGTTTTTATTTTAGTCCTCACCCTCAACTTAGATATATCCTTTTGCAACTAAACGAACCTTATATTGCTCAACACTACCATCCAATCTATATTTGATCTTATAGACTCACTTACACCCTATGTCTTTCTTAGCCTTAGGAAGAGATGTTAACTCCTAAGTATCATTTCTTTCTAAAACACAAATTTCTTTATCCATAGCATCTCTCAACTCATTAAATTTACAACTTGTGAATAATATTTTAGTTCATGAATAGCTAACACATGTGCAAGTGAAATAAGATAATCATAAAACAATTAACATCAAATAAATGGTATTTGGATTTACTATTATGAATAACGCTTCAGCACAAGAACTAATGTTACAAACAAAATTTTTTGTAACCATTATGTTAGATTACAAACTTTACAAGAACAGCATAAGATAGTGGACTGTGAAGGATTAAAAGAACTCTGTTCTAACTCAAAGATATAGGAGTTGTAGGAAAGGAATCCGTATTAGCACATGATTAAGACACTCAAACTAATAAGGGGTAGAGAGGAAGAAGGATCAACACTATAGTCAATAAAGGACTAATTTTTAAAAAGGGGAAAGCATCTTCAAAGATACATCTCTATTACAAACAACTTGCTTTATATCCATGCAATAAAACCTTATATCTTTTTTTGAGCAGCAGCAATCCAAGAAATACACACTTGATGAAGAACACTATTTTAAAACTCGAGAAGGGGCGGGGGGAAGGGGGGGGGGGGGTATGAATTGATAAAAACAAATTGCAATTCTTTTTCAATATAAAACTACTAAATGCAATAATGGTAATCAAGTAACAATAGAACAATAATAAGTGTGGAAATTAAAAGGGATAAGGATAAAAAGATCAAGCCTGGATATAGCTTTAGAGGTTCGACCCCCCCCTAGTCTCCACAAAACACACACTGTCTCCAACCGAAGACTTCATACCACTTTATTGTTTTCCCCCCCATCTAAGCTCCAAGAGCCACACAAATACAAACTAGATTATATAAGTTTTCACACTCATAACTCTTAACACAAATCCAATTTCAACTCTCAATCACCATTGAAAAACATCAAAATCAACCATTAAATATAAATTGAACTTAATATCATGCATACATACTAAATCAAGTTTATGCTAATTTGGCATTCTAAACAAGTTTCAATAGTGCCTATGATATAAGGGTAGCATGATTAAGACATATAGCATGTAAATAAATAAAATGATCACATGACTTCCCAAATAACAATAAGACCTAATTTAAGTCTAAAAGAGTCAAATTTGCACAAAAACAAAAGTAGGCCAACTTAATCATTCAACCACAATCTATGGGGAAAATTAAACATGCGAGAATTAGATTTGAACACGGAAATCGAAATATGGAAAAATTGTACGCACATTGATTCTAAGTAAGATTTATATGTGTATTATGACATGATGAGAGTTTAAGCATAACTTTGCAAAACTAGTAATTGCAAAAATACTAGTTAAATCCTTAAATACTTATTTGAGCTCAAATATGGTTGAGGAAATGTCAATTTTGCATAGCTTCATAATCAAATCAAGCCAACATTCAACCATAAAATATTAGCATATTTAAACTGTGGGGCTGACATTTGATATTAAAATCAAGAGACGGTAGTTATGTACCTAAGAAGCTTAAGCAAATGTAGAGAACTTTAAGTGTACACAAAATATGTTAGTTATTATATGGAGACTACTTGAATGAATTTCTTGAATCAAATACCATGTTGGGGGCATTTTAAATTTTTTTTTTTAGCATTCTTCATTCGAGTTTCTTAAGTTACTCCCACTTAAAGTTCTTACAAAAAATATATGATTGCTTCTTTGGGTTACCTATATGAGTTTGGGTCCTTTATGGTTAATTGCAATAATATTACTTGTTTTTGTAGAATCCAAGCCATTTTACCTTTATGATTCAAATCGGTATTGCGATGTATTGCACACGTATGGCAATATGGTTATATCTTATCACAATAGTTACAAGTCTTAGTTGTTGCTTTTACAAAGTAACTTTTGAAGACTTGTAAATATATTCCTACTATAGCCAATTCTAGTTTTGTTTAATCTTGCCTTTAAGAGCTAAGGAGGTTATCTAAATTCCTTTCTCCAATCACAAACCTGGCTATAATTTGTTTTGAATAGACTTCAAGATAGCATTTTCAATTTGAAGCTCTCCTAGCCTATCAATCATATTATCCTTATTTTTCATGCCATCAATTTTTGTTTCAGGAGAGTTGCACTTTTCTTTCAATTGATCATTTCCCTTAGCCAACTCATCATTCCTAAGATTTAAGGCTTCAATGTTTCTATTTAATTTACAACTTATAATCTTAAGTGCTCATTATCCTCCTCTAAACTTTTTTTGACATCATTCACTCTGTTATATTCTTTTCCCTAAATAAATAAAATTCACTTCTTATTTCAATCACCCATTAGTTTCATCATCTTTTTTCTTCTTTTGAGTCTTAAAAAAATTCCTTAAGCAACTTATCTTTACATATTTTTAACTCATCAAATGAAGAATCACTAAAAATAGAACATACCTCATTGTCCATTGCCATAAAGCACATTTCTCCTCCTATGTCACTTTAAATAACTCTAAGTTGCCATCATACCCTTTTTCCTTACTCTTTTCGGCCTTTGTAAGATCTAGGCAATATTGTTGAATGTGACCGATTTTTGGCAATTATAACACTTGATTACTTCTTCTCATTCCTTGACCAAGATATTTTTTCATCCTTATCTTTTGCCAATTTTCTATTGAACTTCATGAATTTCTTAAAATTTCTCATGATCATTACACATCATCATCCTCACTTTCATCATACTAGAGCTCTTTTTGGGTTGCTTTTAAAGCAACTGTTTTCTTCTTTGATTCCTCTCCTTACTTTTAATCATCTCATGATTTTTTAAAAAGTTCCAAAAGTTGCTTTTTTGGCTTGTGTTAGATCATGAGCTTCCTCAATCGCAGTTCTCTTGGTTTCCCAATCTCTTTGGCAAAGCTAAGAATTTTTGAATTATTTAAGGTTAGTAAATGTCTTTCCAAGACACTTAAATAATTGAAAGAATTGGTGAATCTATTTGCATCTCATCAAATAGTTTCATCTAAATCCATTCTAAAGTTTTTTTTTCCATACAATAAGCTTATCTCTATATCCCTTACTCGACTAGTTCCTTCATAGTATTTTTTAAATTTTTCCCAATTTCTTAGCACTCTTACTGTACAAACCCTATTAAAGTTATTTTTTATTAATGGTATAAGGCAAGAATGTTCATAGCTATTTCATTTAAGTCTAACAACTTCTAGTCATTATCGGTTAATTATCTTACACTTTTCCTTCCTATCTTGAATGGTCCTTTATTCATTACTTGCCATAATAATCTATTTTGTACTTTTAAGAATATATTCATTCTATATTCCAATACAGATAATTATTTCTGATTAAGAGTGGTGGTCTATTTTTAGTTTTTCCCTTCCATAAAGCCTAGTCTATTTTAAAAGCTATGACCTTTACTCTAATATGTAGTTTTAAACAAGTAACTAGAGACTAGCTTTGATAACAATTCAAAAATGCTAGGCTAAAATCAAGAGGGAGGTGAATTGAGTTTAAGGACAAATTGTAATTCTTTTTTGATATAAACAACTAAAAGTAATAATAAAGTAATCAAAGCAATAATAGAATAATTAATAAGTATGGAAATTAAAAGAAATAAGGATAAAGAAATCAAACTTGGATATAACGTAGAGTTCAGGCCACCCTAGTCTCCACGGACATACAATGCTTCCAATTGAAGACTTACACACACTTTTTTGATTTCTCCTCTAAGCTCCAAGAGCTATACAAACACAAACTTGATTACACAAGTTTCATACTCACAACTCTCAAAACAAATTACAATCTCAACTCTCAACACACTCAATATCAACACATATCAATACTTTCAACTAATAGCTCACAAGCACTATACTTCAAATCTCTCTAAATATTAGTATTTATGGGATAAGAGACAAGGAGAATTATAGACAACAAAAATATAAGAAAAGTTGAAATATTTAGCAAAATATTTAGTTCTCTTCTATCCTTAATCGGGTTGTTGGGCATTTAATTATCCTATTCGTTTCTTCCTGTTACAATGCATTCATGTTCCAATAGCTAGTTGAATCTGACATGCCGGTACTTTGAATTATCAACAAGGCCCATAAAAATTACTTTACCGGTAAGTGAACCAACAAGCTGATTCTTTTAGCAGTGGCTTTTCTTTGTGTTTTCCCAAGGCTTTATACCATTAGCCTGGTTTTTTCCTTAAGCCATCAACCAGTAGGTCAAATATTACTAGAAAAATTATTTAACACACAACAAAAGAATACTTTTTGCAAAATAACTTTAAGATCATTTGATCTTTACTTTCAAAAGATTAAATTTCTTGTAGAGATAATTGATATATTTAATTTATTAAACAAGCTAATTGAATTTTATTTAATTATTTCAAAATAATCAAATATTATTTGGTTTAATCATTCACTTTTTTTGTTCTCTTAAAAAACAATATGTTTAGATATAAAACTTTTTGTTTTATTCTCGTCAAAAAACAGATAATAACTTTAGGTCAACATTGATCCCTTTAAAAATCAAATTTATCCTTTAAAGGTGTAAGATTTGCAACATAATAAAGACAATCAAGAACACGCAGCTTACTATAATTTGGGTGGTTTATTAAAGAGCACTTCGTAAGGAGACTTCTAACTTAGAATAGCCATAGACATCAAGTTTATGAGATATGTTGCAGCTAGCACCTAATCACCCCAAAATTTCTTAGGTAAATTAGCATGCAACTTAAGTGCTATAGATATATCAAAAGAGATGTTAGTGCTTTCTTTCAACCTGTCAATTTTGTTGAGGTGTACAAGAAATTGTTCTTTGATGAAGATTCATAAGTTTATGAAATAAAGCGCAACGGGGAAAACAAACTCTCAAACCATTGTCAATCCTTATTATCGTAGGTGTTGTGGAAAAATGATTTTCTAGATATTTAAAGAATTAAGTATGTTTGACTTTTGTGATGCATCAAATAAGTCTAAGTAGATCTACTATAGCCTCCACAATGGCAAAAAGGTAATGTGCACTTAATAAAGAAGGAACACTATAATGCCCCCTAACAATTAACATCAAAAGCTCAAAGCCAAAAGTAGTTACACTTGAACTTATTAGAAAAGGAATGTAAAGAAATTTCGCTTCTTGACAAGTATGATAAAGAGAAGAATTCATGTTAAGAAGCTTTATAAGACTTTAAATGTTTCAATTTGTAGAAAGAACTATGCTTAAGTCGGTTATATGGTAACATAACATCAAGCTTATTGATAGAATGAACTTAATACAACAATTGAATCGACAAAACTGTGGGTTGTACACTACTTTGATGATATGGATATATGCCACTCATAGCTTATGTTGTTGCTAAAACCTTCCTAGTATTCAAATCCTAAAAGGTAAAAAACTAAGGAAAAAAAATGGCTTGCAAATTTGGGCAAGTATTCAACTTATAAACCTTAGAAAATCGGTAGTCTAAATCCTAATTTAAATTCGAGTGTTCTAAACTATATCATGAGTCGATAAGGCTAGTAATAATAAAAATTTATGAAATTTAAAAAATAAAAATATAACCCCGGTAATAAAAATCTTAGAAATTGATCGAAACTCTAAATTATGTATTGAAACCCTAAATCTAATTTATGCACAATTTAAACCTAAAATCGAACCTGTACTTGATTAAAACCCTAAAACTAAAAACATTAAGTTTTATAAAAAAATTAAATATCACCAATAGTGATATAATTGTATTTCGTTTGGGCAATTATTGATTTAAAATCACGTAAAATTTTTAATGAAATCATTAAATAACTTATAAAATTATAATTGTAACGAATACTGATTAAAATTGAAAATTTTTATAAAATATAAAATTAATTTATAATTATTATTTTTATGTTTTTTATGTTAGAAAAATTATATATAATTATTTCTAATTTCCTTTTCTTCCATTTTTTTCTATTTTCCTTTCTTTCTTTTTCATTCTTTTATTTTCCTCCTCTATTTTCTTCCTTCTCACACATGTTTTTGCACTAAAAAAAATCAAAAAACCCATGTGCATAAATAAATATACATGTTTCACAAAATTAAGAAATAAGGACAAATAATTAAAGAATGTGTCTTTATCTAATTTTTAAAAAAGAGATTAGGTAGATTATTTTTCTTGTTTTTAAATTTTTCCTTAAATCCCAATTACTGATCATCATTTAAATCTAGAAAAAAAATAGAAACTGAACACAAAGAAGAAGGGAAAGAAAGCAAAACAAAAGGGAAAGAAAGCAAAAAAAAAAGGAAAAACTAAGAACAAGAAGAAAATTAAGAAGAGGGGGGAGGAGGAGGAAAAGAAGAAAAAAAATTTGAATCTATCAAAAAATTTTGGTAAGTATATTTTTTTTCTTATCATATATTATTAAATTATGTCTGTATATACAAATTATCCATAATATCATGTTGTATGAAAATAGACAAACAAAAGGCATATGTATTTTTATGTGTGTATAAATATATGTATGTAGATATGTTATTTTATATATTAGAAAAAATATACGGTAATGTATATATATATGTAATAAATAAGAATACATATAATGGTTTTTAGAAATTTCCTGTTGAATTAAAAGCATGTACACAAAAGAGAAAAGGGAAAATAAAAAATAAATAAATATATTTTTAAGTATAATAAATAAAGTCTATAGTATGTATTTATTTTTTTCCAATTAAAACATAGAAAATATATGTATTTACATGTGAATATGAATATTTATTATTTGTATAAAATCTTTTTTTCTATATATAATAAGGAAAGTATATGTTTAATATATACAGTGCTTCATATTCTGTACACATGAAAGTTATTATTTTTCTTTATTGGTGTAAATATGTGTGGGGGTATTATTATATATATATATTATATATAAAATTTTAAAAACCCTAGTCTTTAATATATATTTTCAATTAATAAATAGGAAATTATGTAAATTTATATCTAGTATTTATTTACAAAAAATTTTTATATTTAGTTTTAAAAGTATTTAATAATTGTTATCTTGGAAATATTAAAAAATAAAAATAAAAATAATAATATAATAATTTAAAAATTCAAAAACCCAAAAAATAGGCAAAAAAAAGAAATAAGGAAAATAAGCTTAAAATAATAAAATTACAATTATATTTTTAAAATAATTTTTAAAATAAAATTCTAAGTAAAAATGAAAATTTAAAATTTTATATTTTTAAAAAAAAAAATTTTGTGTATTTTTATTCACAATTCAAATGTAACATACGTTAAAAGGACTCTTTTATTAGTATTACAAAAAACGATTGCAAATTTTGTAATAATTGAAAGCTTTTTTGAAAAGACACAAGTAACGTACAAATTTCCCCTTTTTATATTAAATTTTCCCCAGTATTCTATTTTTGTTTACCAAATCCTATTCCGTATACATATATACTATACATACATAATATTTTTTTAAAAACGATCAAAGAAGGGGGGAATGAGAAAAATACGTCTGTCCCCTTATCTACCGAAAAATTTTCTTTTTTGTTTTGGGTTCAACATTCAAAATTTATTTTTCAACTTTTTAAAAATTCCCTTTAATAAATAATCAAATTATTTTTTCTTTCTTTCCCTGGGGTTGAGGGGTTATTATGAAAAAAATTTTAAAATAATGAAAAAAAAAATATTTCAAAATATTTTTTAAATTAACAATACAAATTGTCTTCTAGATTATATATTTCCAATTTTTTTTTTTAAATTTTGTACATCGATTGCTTTGGGCACGAAATCTTTCCAATTCCTGATGCTCATATCTTGGGTCCAATTATAACTTTTCTCCAATTGATGCCCCAGTTTAAAACCCCAAATTTTTCTGCATTTAAAAATGATTGTACTGGCCGAATCTTTTATTACAAATAAAAAAAAAAAAAATTTTTTTAAAAAGGCTTTTGCTGCGTTTTCCTATGGCCAGAAAAGAAAAGATATAGAAAAAATAACTGACATTAAAAGGGAAGGGGTTGGCGTAACTTCCTTTAGAAAAAGGGCTTTTTTTTGGCCAAGTTTTTCTAAAATTTTGATTAATCTTCCAAAGGTAAAATTTGACCCAAACCCTAATACCACAATATTTGAGCAGGCCCCCCATTTTTTTTTCTTTTTTTTTTATTTTCTAAATACTTTACTTTATTTGGTTTCTTTTTTTTTTATCTTTATGGGGGGTGTTGTAAGTTCCATAATAATTTTAGAACAAATAAATTGTTTTAAAATTTTAGTTTAAATATTAGCTAAAAGTTTTAGATCGAGAGAAAAAAAATGCATTAATTACCCGTTATTTTAGCGTTTACTCATTTATGGGAATGAAAAATCAGAACGAAAAAAAAATAGCTATTTAGGACTTAAAATTTGCTAATAAGGGTAATTAAAAGGTCATCTAAATGAAAAAAATTACGAAACCCTTAATTTTTCACTTTCCATCTAAATCTAACCTGCCCCTCAGAATATAAATGAGAAAACTTTCTTGCAAATGGAGGGAAACCAACAAAAATCTGTGAACAAAAACCATGATAAAGTTGAAAAATCCTTCAGTTTTTATCTAGAATGGTTTCCCTAATGTGAATAGTAACAGTGTGGGAAAAAAAGCGGGGAGAATGAAAGGGAATAAGATGTGAGTACGTGATTTTCAACCTATCTTCGATCGATTATGGGGTTTTAAAAAGTAAAATAGTTTTTTTAATTGAAAAAAAAAATTATTTTTTTTTCCCGGAGAATGTTTGGAATAAATAAGGAAATTGAGAAGATAAAAAATTTTGGAGAATACAGATCCTTTTTTTTTTTTTTTTTTGTGGGAATTATCATTAAAAACCAAAATTTTTGAAAACTTAGAAATTATTAACAGTGTTGACAGGGGTTTTAAAAAATTTAAGAAGGGAAAATATAAAGTTTTGGTGTTTGAGGGTTTCAAGCAAAGCCGGTAGCTAACGTAGGGGGCATTTGATTTCCCCACATGGCAAAAAAAAATGGGGGAGAAGCATAGGAGGGCAGTAAGCGGGGCTTTAAAACATTTCCCCGTCCTACCGACTTACCATGTCACTTTGTTGTGATAATCGTGGAATCCAAAAACCCCCCTTTTGTCACTCCCCGTTACCTCTTTGACGGACATACATTTGCAAATGGTAGAAGAAAAGGGCCCCGAGTCAATCATTTGTATAGTTTTTAAATCACCTTTACTGGGAAACGACATGATGGGCAAAACGTGTGGAAAACAGACGTTGTTTTTTAGTTTTAAAATGGAAAAAAGAACAGGGAGCCGGAGCCCAACCTCATTTCCCTACCCTCTTATTTTCTTTGATTAATTTCATAGTTTTCCTCACAACTAATTTCCCATATTTATTTAAAAAAGGATTTCATTCGAAATTTTTTTTTATGCATTCTAAATGATTTGAACTTGCTTTAAAGGCTAACAAATAACTATGAAATAAAATTTATTGGCATCATATTACTGTTTTTAAAGCAAATTAGATTGGTTTTTGGAGCTTTTAGCAAAACCAAGGAGGTTACCCGATACACGAAAGGCGACAAAAGAGTTTTGTTGTTTTTTAGAGCATCGTTATTAGTTGGGAATATAAAAAGTGAACTTTGATTTTCAAGGTTCAAAAATTGATTAAGTTTTTTAGATGTACGCTTGTGAAAATTTTTTGGTTACTTTCCTTGCTTTAGAGTTTTGGTTTACATGTTTGCTGCAATTGGTTTTTTGTGCAATCAAATTTCATTTCTATGGCTAAAAACCCCTTATTTTAATGGATGAAACATCTTGAAATTTAAATTTTCATTTTTTACAGAAAAACTTTTAAGGATCCTGTTCCCTATTTTTTGCCCCAGCAAATTACTTTGGAAATCTCTTTACCAAAGGAATTGTTGTTTATATTTTTAGTTTTCCCCG